>JBAPLH010000058.1:7500-265000 GCA_037897445.1 Ceriops zippeliana
AACCCTAAGCCAAACCTAAGCCCTAAAATCATTTTTCTCCATATTCTGCATTAAATCACAAAACAACTTAACAATAAGATTTTTCCAGCAATTTAACCCTAAGATGATATGCAATAATTAGCTCCAAGCCCATGTGAACCATAAAATAGCAATTCTCATGACTTGCAACTCGAGAAGTCCGACTCTTAGGCCTCAACAATTCATGCAAGCACATGATCTCAGCGTGCATATCATATTGAGAGCATGAGACCATATAAAACCAACCTAACTTAATTTGCTCTTACTACAAATGATAAACAATGACAACAAAGTAACTAACCCCTTGGATGCATGCTCTAAGGGGTCAATAAGTCTTGTGGCATCAACATAACACAATTCTCCAGTCATGGTTGACATCTGAAAAGCATTAAAGTATTAACCACAATGATTAGCAAAACATTACCTGTACCAATTAAAAAATTGGAATTGACAAAGTTCAAAAAGATACATGGATACATGGATATACTCACTCTTCTCCATAGGTTAACAACATAATTATACTTGCTGACAAGTATACGCTCCTCGGAGTGGAAAAGTCTGAAGGTCCTTTCAGCTAATTCTTGTTAAGTCATTCCAACAATAACAATAAATACAGGTACTAAACTTTTTTTTTTTTTTTTTCAGAACAGGACATCCACATTTAATTTAAGTAAAATCATCACCTGAGAGAATATTGGAGTCAAAAATTTGAAAAGATTCCCAAATCCTATTTCTATTTATGCAGCTAGAAACTTATTCTATGAGAACATCAAGAAGAAATGTGTCCCATGAACTTTTTCTTCTTGTATCATTAAATTAACAGCAGTAAGCATGGATGTGACTATGGATGCCAAATTAACAACATGCAGTTGTGTATAAGTACCAACTATGAAGGTGGTCTGCCTGAAGTAAACAAGATTTCGCAAAAGTTCCTTAATGGTTTAAAACTCATTCTCACAGCATTTGAAAGAATTTAAGTACAAAATGTCTAATTGACCATTTGCAACAAAAAATATGGTTGGATACATGTACACTCCACTGCCAAACGGCATACAGCTGAATTAACCAATTGAGTGGACTCCTCTAGTGTTGTGATGATGTAGCTCCGAGCAATTGTATCAGACTGAAACTGTGATAATTGCCAACCTTGTGAAGTGATAGAAAAAGGATTGCATCCCACTGACCATATCCAGTCCTGTTGCAAGCATGCAACTCATGAAATTTTAATTAATATGCCCTAAGATGCAGAGCCCACTAATGCATTCTATGAGTTAGAAAAACAAACTAAAATCAATGCATCACAGTGCACAACATTGATGCCTATGCACATGCTTGTAGGCACTGCACATTTACTGCACATGCGCACACATGCACGCACAAGAGACACACACACATGCTAGCATTAAAGCCCTACAGCAGAACAAGGTCAAAAATAATTGCAGAACAATACCCTGACATCAAAACATGTTGATACATTTCCATTTTGCTAACAAGAGACTTTAAAGGATTTTCTCTGATCCCAAAATCTGCCTACTTACCAAATTATCACCCAAAACAACCAAGGGTATGACATCCCCAGGAGGCAGGGGCAAAATAGCCCTCAACCTTGCTCCACATGACTTCTTCTTCCTCAAAAATTTCAGCATGAGGCTAACTTATCACAAAAGATGCCAAAGTTGACTTACCAAGTATTAAATCTTGCATGAAAGACTAGTATTCCCCATCATTTTCCTCCAAATTTCAAATGGCCTACTAAAATTCTAGCCCAAAGCCACCTCCCGTAAAGCAAAAAAGAGACCTAGGAAACTGTTAATTTCTACATAGCTCAACACCTTATCCTCTTCCATATGGTCGGCTGTATTGAGCTGAGATACATAAACAATCCCAAAATACCCTAACCGCAAATCATGTATATTAGTCCTTTGCTTCTGGTCTCAAATAATGCTTCTACTTTTTCATGACTAAAGCTTTATCTTAATGGATCAAGTTGAGAATTGAGAATTGAGCCAAAAGGTCTCAGGATCAACTCCCACCCTTGACCTGTTGGGAAAAAAAAAAAAACACACACACAAAATGTTTCCGCTTTCCCCTTACCAATTGAAACAATCCTTGGCGAGCATTGACTGTCCACCATCAGACAGAAATTTGGATGCTCAGCCACAAGGTAAGAAAAAATTCACACCCCCAAACAAATCAAAGGGAGAGAAACACATCTAGGTTTTCTAAATGAACTTCCTGAAAAATAGACTCTAAAATGATAAGCAATCTATTAAAGTGCACAATCAATTCATTATGAGCAAGCCCATAGTTTGTTCCAATAGCTCTTCTCCATAGCTCTACTTAAGATCACCAAAAAGCCACTTCCTAATCAGAGTTTGTAGAGAAAAATACAACACTTCCAATCAAAAGCCACCTTCAATCATGGAGTACCAAAGTTCCACCTTAAAATTTGTTTAGCTTTTCTCCATCTGACTCTCAAGAAATCCTCCTCTGCATCCCCTCAAAATTTTTTGGCATTGCAACAGGAAATGGGAAAGGTAACTAAACAATGGAAATTATGAGAATGTGTTAATAATTAGAGTAAGCAACACCCACCAACACCCACTAGGACACATAAACTAAGTGTGTAGCATGTGTCTACACATATCCATATGCATGGTTGTGCACACATTACTTTACAAGAATATAATCTTGGCATTTAATTTAAACTAAATAATCACAAGCTCCTAAATTATAGGACATTGCTACACGGCTTACAATAAGACTCAAAGCAACAAACAAATTCAAAAACTGCCTTGAGACTGGAGAGTAAGACTAGATGTCACCTTCTCATAGAATTTTATCAATCACATTAAGATGAATTACTAAAAAAGTTTTCTTAACATATTTAGTTTTGCACCATTGTTTTCAGACTGACTTCATGACATCATGCAGAGCAAGAACTTCAGGTTCGAATGCCTAATACCTCAATCGCAGTTTCATGGGCATGGCTGTAAACAAGATGAAGGGGAAGTAAACCAGCCAAATGCTCGGACACAGCAGCTACTGCAGCTTTCATAGGCCTCCTGCAAAGGTGAAAATGAGGAGCAAAACAATAAGTTACTTAAATTTCCAAATTCAGCAACAGAAAATAAAATTAGAGTTGCCAGCATGCTCAGGTTGAGACTCCTTTTCTGTACTGTTGTTCATTTTCTTAGGCAATTACTTTCAGAATTCCTTCCATTTATTCTGTAAACTGAAATTCATCGATATAGAAAAGGATAAATGACCACAGGTATCATTCAACTCAGTGCAAGTACACACAAATTTCCAAGGGAAATCAACAAAAACAAAATCAAATTAAACAAATGAAGACATAAGATCACTGAGAAGCTTTAAAGTGAATCCTAAGAAAAGGAGAGACAGCAAAAGAAAATGTTCAATGTTAGCCAACCAAAAGAGATAGTGAATTCTAAACAGTCTCAAGACAGGAAGGTGCACCACCAAAAATGCTAATTACACATCCTTTGGAGATTTCATGAAATGGCTTAGTAACAAACAACTAAAACTAAAAATGAGATGAGCATTATGATAACCTCAAGTCCCACAAAAGAGATTGCCCATTACACTGCAGATGGCTTTCCCAAGATGATGGCTCTGACTGCACGACAATGACCATATCAGAAAGTGCTTTCGCTTGATAATCCTCCTTTACATTATCCACTATATTTGACAGTTCTCTAAGGAACCAACCCTGTTCCACTGATAACATCTAAGTTTTGCTAACAATTTATAATTGATAATCTTTTAGAAACCTTCCTTTTTAAAATCAATCACCCAAACAAGATGATTTTATACAAATTAGTATGATGTTTTCATCCACTTATATCGGCATCCAACATTACTCTAATTGGCAAAGCATAGCTTAATACAATATCTGTCCATAGAAATCCTACATCCTTATAACTCCCGAAAGAACACATGCTTTTAGCATGCAATTAAAACTTAGTAATGTATGCATACTGTATGCAAGTGAATACCATTAGGGTACAGTAAAAACCAATGGAAATGCCTGCCACACTCAACAAGAGCCTGGAAAGGTTTGAAGAAATGCCATCAATTTATGACCTCATTAGTTTAATCACGGACTTAGTAAGAGATAGGATCTCCTTGTTCATGGATTTTATCGATCATATGAAGACCTTATTATTGAGTTCTGATGGATTTTTCCTTTTATCGAGGAGCTATAAGAAAGATTTCCCCTTTTCTTGGCACATGTCATAGTGGTTTTCTGCACATTAAGTGATGCTTTTTCTTAAGTCAAAATGCAAGCCAACACAAGTAACCCATTTGTTTCACAGGCTACAGTTCTTGGGTCCCCACCTGTAATATCAATCATTACGAAAAACCACAGCACACATGTCCAACATGACATGTCTATCTACTTCTAATATGATTTTGCTACAAAAACAAAGACTGCCCAAGTTCCACAAAATAAAGAATATTTAAAAGAGCAATAAAATAAATATCACAGGATCACTTGAACCAGAAATAATATATCTTACAATACAATTGTCCTGACAAAAAAAATAGTGTTAGCACTATTGTCCTTGTTTAATAAATAGGAATTGCCTTGATAGCAATAAATTAAAGATGAGGAGAGCAATGCAAGGAGATAGATGACCTTTGAGAGAGCCATGGTCGTTCAGCCTCTGCAACTGATCTTGAAGTATAACAGAATCAAGGTATGATCGTACTGTTTTTCGATAGGTCCCATTAACAAGTAACAGTGGGACAGCTGCTGCTCGGCGTGCCACTGAAAAGCCCATAGCTAAAGCAGGGTCCTCTGACAGTGGCATCCTGCAGGAAACTCACCAGATACATGAGATAATGCAAAAGAAAATCCTAGAACCTAACTATATAAATAAATATCAAAGGACCAGTTTCTAATGTTTACAAAACAAAATCAAACATGATCCAAATCATACAAAATATTTTCCCCACAAGGAATAACAGAAATGTTAAATTATCCAAATGAAATGCACAAAGACAAGGACATTGACTTCTGAGAAGCAGCAATAAAAATTCAAAAAACATACAGTTTCTGGCTGAACATACCCTTTTGTGAAGGTAACAGCAAAGAAGAAAGTCCATCCCTTAGAGCATTGAGGTCCACAGGTAGTTGTTTAATGTTCCTCATTTTCTGCATTAGTAAACAAATGGTTAAGTAGGTTTGTGTTGCCAGAAAAGCTTAATAGAAGTAGAGTATGACACACCTCCTGTGTAATAAAAAATAACTGGAAAGATATCTTCTCGTAATAGTGGAATGCCCCATCAGCAATTGAAGGTGATATTGTGTGTCAAGGACCCCCAAAGTGTTGCACCTAAATGTGAAAGAAAAGTATCCCGTGCAATTGTGTAGTTTTGAAAATCCTGCTAGAAAACAATGACATGCAAAAAGATTCAACTTTCTCATTAAAGCATGAGCTCACTTAACTGCAATTTAACTGCCACAAAAAAGGCGTAAGTGAGGGAATTTCCTCAATAAAGTCATACATTTAAGCAAACCCACAAAATTATTTTGGCCACCAATAAAACCCAGAGGTGATTCTCACCAACTATTTGCCGTCTAGCAAATATTGTTAAAAAAAAAAACTGCAACATCACAACCCCTTTTGACTTAACAATGGTGATAGTAATTATTGAAACAGACATCATGATGATGGACATGGTAATGATGAGATTTTTTAAACCTACATAATGTCTTCACTAGAAGACTGAATTTGTTAGCTTCATAAAATAATTCAACTTTGTTCAAATCAACCTTAAGGGCCAGGAAATTTTGAAGCAGTCATAATGCTTCAAGCGGTCCCAATTCTCAGGATTTCTAAAAAATGGCATTTTTTTTTTTCACCCTAGTGGCAAGAAATGAACATCTTGCTGTCTATTAATTGCTCAGACCAATTGAATTTTTATACTTACTCTCATTGACACATACCTCATGAGTATCACAGAAAAGATTCCATTTCTCCATTCTTTTTAATGCCTCTATGGCCTTCCTCTTATGACCTTCATCATATTCTTCACCTTCAAGAGACTGGAGCTCATTTTTCAGATCCCGCATTCTCTCTTCAAGCTCTAAAATCATCACATTGAAGTTTATGGTAAATTGTCAAGCCCAGATTCATGGTATTTCTTCTTTTTTTTTTTTTTTTTTTTTTGGCAAGGTGACTTGCAAGCCCAGATTCACATTATTACTTGTGAAAACAAATGTGCCACACCATAAGTTGTCCATAAAATAACAAAAACTCTACTAGTTAAAACACAGACTAATAGATAGCTGAGTGAGTGAAATTAGATCTAAAATGCTTGCAGATTACAAGAGAATAAACTTCTGGTTGTAAGTGAACTTAAGAAGGGCCCTTAAAATCCACAAAAACAAGAACACAAGATGCTACCTTCACAAAGAGCCAGCTTTACTTTCCTCCCCTTGCAGTGTTTAAAGGCAAAAAGTTCGTAGATATCAATCTCCGCAAGTAAAATATCAATGGCCTGATGATCTTTCTGTGATATTGAAATGTACATTAATCAAAGTAGGAGACTACAGAAATATCAGAAAGCATAGCTGATATAATCCATCTGGCTACCAATAATTTTAACAAAGTAGACTCAACCACACTCAACACTACTGCTAACTCACACTAAAATCTCCTAAAGGGTGCCTGCTACATTGAAGCAGTCAACTATGATCAATATTCCTCAACATTAGGTTTGCCAGAAAGGCAACTAGCCTCAAGCATCAAATACTTGTATACCAAAGCCCTCATAAAAGATTATGTGCCAACAAGCAACTATCAACTTAATGCTTTACAGAATAATGTCACAATTTTTCCAAAGAAATGTTTCGCACTTGTTTAAAACTAAAATGAAGCAAAAGAGAAAAACAAAATCAATCACTTCTTGTTTCACCAATTGATCCATACATCACCAAATACTGCAAACTTTTCTTGAATGACTTCTTGGAGGCGATCTTCAGCTTCATTCTCTGAAATTTCTGGATGCAACCGAAAAAAAGGTAAGTATTTCAGGAGTGTAAAAGCTGGAAAATCTATCAGACAGGATAGTTAGCAATCCACTAAAAATAAACTCCAAAAGGTTGGAACTTAGGTGACTAGAAAATCAACATAAAAGATATTTTTTATGCCAGAATGAAAGAACAATTGGGATGAAGCAGACATTGGAAACTTTAAGATCCAGAGCCAAGTCCAGGCTGTTACCTTTAGAAAGGCAAGACAGATTCATCTCATATGGCAAATGAAAAAAGCAAAGGATCCTAAACCACAACATTCAAACGAAACATGGAACCAATTGGCACAAAACTAGAGAAATTCTGAATCCAAATAGCACTATTTAGACAGTCTCAAGAAACACTGTATCATAATTGAGTCAAATGGAACAAACAAGGATATCCAAACATCAAAGGGCTTGATGAAAGAGAAACTATCTTGGATACCTGCAACAGCACCAATGGTTTTTTCCACATTAGGCAGACTAAATTCTGTGCGCACACCTTCTCCACCAACAGCAGGACCCCAGGAGAAAGGGCCAGCAGTTAAATCAATGAATGCCCACCTGATACAGATTATGTAATCACCTATGCCTTATTCTATGTACATACACATTCACCAGTGTGAAGCATATTGATACCTGTCCTTTCCAATCCAATTATCTGTAAGACATTCTTCATGGAAATCAATGAAGTCCCCAGATTTTAACTCTTTTTCAAGAAGAAGCTTCATATTTCCATTCTTCCCATTTAATAGCTGACAGAGACAGAAACAAGGTCCATGCAATTTGATCTACATTCATGAATTATATAATCTATGCCAAAGAATAGCACTGGGGGTATGTTCAACAGAAAGCAATACCTGTAGAACTTTGTTCTGTATGACATCAGTTGTGCCCTTTCCTTGGTATAACTTCTCGATGTTATTTAGTGCATCCATACAACTATTGTACCATTCTGCCTGAGATCATTCACATTTTTTGTTACCAATAAGAAAGTGTTTGTTGCTAAATTTAGCAATTTACATGCATCTCATCTATGAACAACCACAGGACAACTAGAAGAAAAGATTTACATATTGCCCTGCAATCATCCATGACATTCACCTTACAAATTTGAAGATAATGACAGTACTATACTGCCATTAGTAAATAAGATTTGCCAGATAATAGGTCCTTCACAGAGAATGCTCAGTAGAACCATTAAACAGTTTCAAGGACAATAAACATTCCAATTGTCAAATATCAGTGATTTGTTTATTACCTAATAAGTGTACAGAATATGTACATGAATATAAAACATCAGCTACATAGTCTGTTCATTGATGAAGAACATTTGATGCATGCTGAAGGCAACATGCCAGCACATCTACCATGTGAGACCAAGAGATAGATCCAAGTTAATGCCTCTTCAGGCAGTAAATCTTCAATGTGACATGAAACTTAATTTTCAAAAGGAGTGTCAACATTCTGTAACTGTCATTCAAAGCTAATATCCCCTAGATTCAGAAAATTAACACAATAAAAGGTAATAAGTTATATGTAGACAAATTACAGTATGAAATACAATTTAAGATTTCAAGTTAAGCATACTAACTGTATCTGTATCTTCTGTAATTGTCCAGGCAAACTTTGCCATGGGATGCTTTTCATATAAGGGTCTTCTAATCTTATCAAGTACTGCAAATCAGTTCAAAAAAAAAGCAAATTTACAATTACTTCAAAACAAAACAAAATGGCAAACTTAGAGAAATTTCCATACCAAGGACACTTTCTGGAATGCTTCCTGACTGAAGGATTTTTGTTTGCAGATTCTTATTCTGAACAAGTTGAAGAGATCCAGAAATGAAACAACAAATAAAGGACTTTCCCAGCTGGTTCTTAAAAAAAGCACCAAAAATAAAATTCAGTAAGAGTAATATTGTCACCTAAATAATGGCAAAATCATAATTGAACCCAACAAGCTATATCACTTGTGAACAACAATAGCATGAGACATACCTTAAAGCTAACGGATACAGAAAAATACCTCTTTCAGAAAATTTATTTCTGGCTCTGACAAGCCTCTCCTGCCATTCCAAAACAAAATGAAAACAGATAGAAGATTTCAAAAGCAAAAATAGTCTTGCATAAGCTTCATATAAGAAAAGGTGTGAACAGAACCAACAAAAAAGTTCAGGTCTACAAAATTCCTACTTTTAACCAATATGACATTAACTATCTCGTAAACTAAAGTAAGATGCAATTCAGAAGGCATCAATTTCTTATGAAAACAGCATCACATTATCCAAGAAAAAAATTCTGGGATCTTGGCTTCCTGTTTGTTATGGCCCACGTTCATTGGCTGTTCCATAATCTGCCTGTACTCTTACTTCTTAACATTCTGATAATCAAGTACAACATAGATAGAGTATATGCACATACCGCAAGCACACAAGTATCACGAGAAAAATACACACCTGTACCCATACTTGGCTCCCTTTACATTATTCTTAGGATTCAAAATGAAAATATTGTATGCATTCTCAAGTTGAAGTTATTCAACAAGGCTGGAGAAAACAATATCCATCATGTCAAGATCCACTCGCCAAAAGGAATCATCCCTGTGGGAAAGCCAAGGTATTACCAAACAATATATGAATGTTCTGAAGCTGATTGCCATTAAGAGCTTAAAGCCTGTTGTTAATGAATATCCAAGGAACAACATAGTCTTGTGGGAGATCCTTTCCCAGTCTCAAGGAAAGTCAAACCACATGTGGCAAGGGCTTGAAGGAAGTACAATCTTGTGGCACAACCACAAACCTGATAGCCCCCGATCAGAACCCCAATCATAAAATCCAATCAGGAATCAAAATACTTAAATGAAATCAACATAATGACCATTTCCTGCCTGAAAAATAAGAAACCATTTGCTAGCAGCACTGTTGCAAAAAAGTTGGCAATCATTTCAGTCCAACTTCTTTTAATTTCACTGCAATTTTATAACAGCTCCCAGTGACCATGAAGCATATGTAACTTTTGTATAATAGTCAAATGTCTATTGACAAGGCACCAGTTGTTGGAAAAACCACATTTAACTTGTAAACATCACCAAAAAGAAAATTTATTTCAGAACTTGGATATGTGTGCTTGTGCAAAGGGACCGTCATGTGCATGTATGCATGCATGCAAGAGTGAGAGTGTGTGTGTGAGAAAGAGAGAGAGGACATAATTCACCTATCACCAAACAAGTCATCCTTACAAGCCAAAACATTGATGGCACGTTCAAAGATTGACATGACCTTTTCACCCATTTGAACAGCATGAACAGAAAAACTGCACAGCCAATGAAAATCAGAAGATAGAGATTATTCCATGCTGTCAAATTTTTAAATGAACAATCATATTATGAGAGAAACTAAAAGACAACTCAATAAAAGGAGAAATTACTTGTAGTTTATAGGACTGATGATAGGAAGATGGTGATGCTGCTCTTTATCTACAGTAATTTTATAAAATGGGGTGAGAACTTCTCCAATTGGCAGAACTCGTGTGTGTTCAAATATATGATCAATCTTTGTAAACCAGCGCTCCAGTTCTTCTGGATGAAGCTTAAATTCTAAATATAACAAATAAGCAGAAGCTATCAGTGAATCCGTCAGAACTCTAACATAGCCAGTACAATCAAAGATGATAGACTGTGCAAGTCATTTACCTTGGCTCCCTTTTCCTTCAAATCCTATGAAAATGAAATTTACAGGGACTGGAAGGTACATAGAATCCACTTCTTGGAGCATTAGATAATTTGCAACATTGCCTGAAGTGTTCATGAAGGTGGTTAATGGTCTTTTCTTTTTCCCCTTCTCATTGAATGGCCACAAGTTTTCAAATAATTACATAAGCGAACTTATGCAGTTAGCAATAACCCAACTTGTAACAAGAGACTTTGAATTATAACCAAAATAAGTACCCAAACAATGATGTTATTGAGAAATTAAATCCTTCTCCTTCCCTTAACAAACATTATTATTAACATCCATTGACTGAAATCCAACCAATATTAAATATAACCATGCCCGTCTACACAAAGATCAATCATTGTTCCAAATCACTAGGAGACTTGAAAAATATTTGTGCACAGAGACAGAATTTGTAAATCTAGAATTAAAAGAAAAAAAATCTAAATAAGGATGACTGAAAAATCTAAAAATAATGTCCAATTAAAAAGAACCATAAGCCCTTACCATTGTTAAATAAATAGAAATTTTTGACATGAGAATATTGGAGCCTGAGTGGAAGCTATGACAGTTACTATCTCTACAAGAAACTTAAAACAAAGTTTCACATTTAATTGCCAACAGAGAGCTGACTGAGTTGATATGCCAAAACAATGTGGCCATATAAGAACAAATCATATAATCCTACAAATCAAATAATATCTTGCCAGAGGAATCATTAATATCATATTTTCTTTTTCTTTTTTTTTTTCTTATACTTCAAAGGCAAAATGAAAAAATAGAATGAAATTGGAAGATGTGCCAAGAAGCAAGCAATTACCCGCCTTGGTGTAATTAAGGGCACCCATTTTCCCTGCAACAGAAGATTCCAGATCATTGAAATCTGATACAGCAAAACAAATTCAGTCCATGATTAACTGTTTTGAGCTTAAATTAAAAAAGGTGGTTGCAATCTTAACACAGCCATACCACTGCATATAACAGCCTCACTCCAAAACCTACTCTTATCTTTGAGATTAAACAAAGAAAATACTGATGAACTTGCAGTTTTACGAGGTGATCCATTGGAGCTGGTGGCTGCCAACTAGCACAAATTGGCCCATACAATTAGTGAAGAGAAGCCAATGATAAGCAGCAGCTATAAAAGCATAATTAATATGTTCATTTATCTGTAACATCATTTGTTGAAAACAGTGCTCAAAAAGAGATGTGGCATTGTTACTCAAAGGATCAAGAAAAGAGCAGAAATGTTGTCTATCATGTTTAAGTTCTGAGTGTTTATATGTTTCTTCGCCAATTATTTATTAGAAGCCCTTGTCAAATTTAGAAGATGCTAGGAAACGGAGAACGGGTAAGGATGAGGAACAAATGCAGAGTTGAGGCTCTAATATTTTTTTTTTCAAAAAGAAAATCCAGCATGTCAAAGTGGAATTCAACATCAGTGAGAATAAATTGCTGACAGGTTTGGTCAAGTTAAAACAAACAGACATATATCATGAATCATTAGAAAGTTCATAAGGCAGACATTTGGATGACAGATCCATTGAGTCATCAAGAAAACAGACATAATAATAACGCACATAAATACATAAGTCGTTCTTATTTTCAGAAGGTAAACTAAGGAGCATAACTTATAACATAATATCACAAGTCAATATTCAAGTTCAAGATGAGTTATGTGTTCCTGAGGGAGTGCTAAGTATCCGAGTGAGAGTAGTTGTGCGCATCTTCTTCCACCTACGTCCCTTCCCCTCCCCTTCGCAACAATCACCCAACGGCTTATTCGAAAATAATTCATATGTGATTGCACATTCTTTGGTTGGTGTCAAGACTGATAAGGAATTATCTTTTCCGTTTTATGTGTTCTTTGTTTTACCGGTGGGCCGACAGTAGGAAGGGAAAAAGAGAGAAATATATGGAATCAGAATCGTAAAAAGGAATAACAAAGAGAGAAAGGAATTTAAGAGAAAAAAAAATGAAGAAGAAGAAAGAAGGAAAACCCCTAATTCAGTGGACAATAAATTCAGATTCCAAATAAAATCTGAATAAATTCTATGAAGGTAAAATAAAATGAGAGCAATTATATTTGGAGGAACCCAAAAAAAAAAAAAAGGAAAAAGAAGAAAGAGATAAAAAAGGTATGCAGCGGTAAACTTCCCAGCAGAACAGAAAAGATGAAGACTACAATCCCATTGGTAGCGGTAACAGTGACGGAAGTGGATCGAAGTCTAAGAAGATCAACCATCTTTTTTCTCTTTTTTTATTTCCTTTGATCTTGTTTTGCTAATTTCTGGCCCAAGACAACGAGAAACGTCGTCGTGGTTTTCTTCTTCTTCTTCTCTCTTCTAATTTGGGTTGCCTCGACCGTCAAAAAAATGTTTATGTTTGCTTCCTCACTCTTGTCAAGTTCCCGCTTAGGTCACAGACACAGAGACCAACACCAATCCACCCCACAGCGGGCAAGGCGCTTTGTAATTTGTAAGCCCGCTCTAATCACGGGCTCCGCCTGCTAATGCTATTAATTACCAAGGCTAATTAAAGGAATGACCATTGCGTTTCCTTATTGGGTCCGTAGTCTGCCCAACTCGTGCCCAAATATCTCACCCCACATTCACACCAGGGCTGGCCCAACATTTTTCACTGGCCTTAAATTAATTAAGTAATTTGTAATTAAAAGTAACTGCTCCATCTTGGCGGTAAAAATAATAAATATAGACTGAAAAAACTTAATAATTAACTAAACTAATATGCTTCTTAAAAAAATAAAATAATATGAATATAACTTTAAAAATATTATCATTACATTAATACGGTCATGTAAGTCAAATCTGGCCTACAACAAATCAAATCAAAGCGGATACATAGTCTTCAATTACGGTCTACAGGGATTAGAAACTTTCTATTGGAAGCTTTCCACTTTTTTGTTAATGATTTAAAAAGTTAAGAAATTTTTTTAAAATATATATTTTAAATTTCTTTTTACATTATCATACTTGTCAATTTAAGAATTTTTTTCCTTTAAAATTATTTTTTCACATTAATACTATTAATTAAAAAATAATTTTCATTTTTATTTTTTTAATTAAACATGTCACGTTACTTTCAACTATGTGCTACATAAAATTTAAAATATTAATTGATATACTTGTGTTAATATTTTTAAAAATATATGTTTTAAACTGTTAATTTTAATTTTTAAAAAAATTATTACAATAAAAATTATTATCTCACGTGAAGGACTTAACAAAAAAGGTGAGAATGGAGCATTTTTAACTAATAATGTACCATGTAAAGTAATTTTAAAAAAATAAAAGGAAAAAAGTTGCTACATAGATAAGTGTAGTAACAATTTTGAAAAAAAATAACTTTAGATAGGTGAAACATCATAGGAAATAATTATTGATTTAAAGTAATTTTTTAATTCATCAAAATCTTTTGGTGTTGTTGCAAATTGTTGCCATAAATAATCTATCAATATTTATAGACCTTTTGACTGGTTTGTTATGCAGCTTACTTGTGCCAAGAAAAAAAAAACTGCAAGTCATAATCTTATAAGATAAACAGTCGTTTTGATATTTCCAAATTTTTTATGTGTACCTTTTTTCTTGATATGCAACTACAATAAACACTAAACTAGCTAACCTTCCAATGTTCGCCAGAGATTTCCAAACAACACTGTTGCACTTAAACCCAGAACCAAATGCGGTATGCCAAATCGGGTCACCCTTCTTGATCCTTGCATTTGCCTCCAAGTAAAGCCAGGTCATACCATACACCACTACTCGAGGTGTTCCCAAAATGCTCCAGAGTCTTTCTCGACGCTTCCATGTACTCCTCTGTCAACTCTAAGTTATTCTGTATTTCGTCCAGCACCTTTTTGCTGCTTGCCAGTATGCACACATGCTTAAACGCAAGCTTGTAGTCAGGGAAGTAAGGTTTGCATGTTTTTCTCTTGAAGAGCATATTAGTGAAGAAATGAACTTGTTCACAAACTGAGAGGACTAAGGGCCCATTGTGGTTATGTTGGCCTTCAACGCATGGCCACCCACCTCAATTACATCTTTGCTAACTGACAGGCCTCGTCTTCCTTCCCCATCTTCCCTAAGATGTATGCTTTTGAAGCTACGATCATCCATGCCTTTGTGCGTTCGAACCAGCTACATATACATACAAGTATGCATGACATGCAAAATATTTCTAAATTTACACGATTGATTCACTTGATTAACAACATATATAGTAAAGATAGATGATGATATATCTTCAAAATTTAAGACTGATAATCAATTATAAGGAATATACTAAGTTAGTAGTACCCAATACACACACACATTTATATGGTATAATTACCTATTTTAGTTCATATTTAGACCACCACCGGTCCATGCAGTGATTGGATAAAAGAATGGCGGCAGCACCCATTCTGAAGAAGCAGTTAGGAAGGAGTATGTGTATGTCGTTGCCACTATACCATGTGTAACTCAGGAGGCAGGATATGCATCCAAGAGGTCTTTGGCAAGGTCAATAGCTATGATCCCGGCAGCACAGCCCATCCCACGAAGATTAAAGCTGATGATATCGTGTCTTAGCTTATATCGGTTAATGACAATTGAAGAAAGCGAGGGGTAGTGTTTAGGATTCCACAGTTGACAACAAGAATTCCAATGTCCTTGGGCCTTAATGTCGTGGCAGCGAGAAGGTCATCCGCTGCTCTGAACATCAACATTGCTGCTTCTTCTCGACCGTCCTTGAGCGATACTTGATAGTCAGGGTGAAAAACTGCTCTGGGCATGCCCGAACTCTTGACTGCCCGTTGCTGCTTGGCAAGGAATTTCTCAGAATTCCTTACCAAGCCAATAAATTCCTCCTTCGATATCTGTATATATACATCACCAAAACACGAAAAACCTTTTTTTTTTTATGGTTCACGCATGTAATTATAAGATAATAAACCCTAAACTCTAACAACCCTAAACCATAATCCCTAAAACTCTAAACCCTTAACTCTAAAACTCTTAACCTTTAACTCTTAACCTTTAACCCTATAATCCTTAACCCTTTACCCTTCACCCTTCACCCTTCACTCTTCACCTTTAACCCTAAACCCTAAACAAAAGTCATACGAATTCAGAATTTTGCGAATCCGAAATTACGTAATTCCATGCGAATCTGGAACTCAATAAATTTAAAAGTACGCGAATCTGGAACTCTATAAGTTTAAAAGTATGCGAATTCAGAACTCTACGAAACCGGAATTACGCGAATTCAGAACTGTGTGAATCCGAAATTATGCGAATCCATTCGAATCTGAAACTTTACGAATATAAAACTATACAAATTCATAATTATGCAAAATCGGAATTATGCAAATTCGAAATTCTGCAAATTCAAAATCACGTGAATCCACACGAATTTGAAATTCTACGAATCTGAATTTATGCGAATATGAAACACTAAGAAACTAAAACTATGCTAATATGAAATTACACGAATTTGAAACTCTACAAATACAAAAATATACAAATTCAGAATTCTGTAAATCTGAAATTACACGAATATAAAATTATATAAATTTAAAATTACATAAATCCATGCGAATGTATTAAAATTACATGAACACGGAACCTTTTTCCCCGCTTGTCAATTTTGATAGTCCTGATTAATGATAGTTCCCTTTCTATAATTGATTAATCTCCGTCTGATTTTTGAATAAAATTTAAATATTTTTAAAATTACTTTTTAATTAAAAATTGTAAAACGTTAAATTTGTAACTGCTTCTCTTCACTTTTTTGGAATGAAAAACATCCTACACTTTCACAGGGAACCGGGCAAGTAAACTGACAAAGCCAATGCAATCAAAACAGCTATTTAATGACGAAGAAGGCTCTACTACAGTATCGGAAAAACCCACTAACACAACCCAGCAAAACAAAAACAGACGAGGCTCAACAAAAAAATTTTTACTTCTATTTTTTTTTTTTTTGGTCTTGAATAAAATTTTTATTTTAAATTGAGAGCATTATTACATCGACAGAACAAAGTAAGAGACTTTGAGCATTCAAAGATACAATATTTTATTCATGTCTGAAATTTTCGCATCATTTATTTAAACCCAGTATCTGCCTAAATCCCAGATCCAGCAAGTCGTCGCCTAGACGAATTTGAAGTGGACACCTGACCAAGCCCGTCTGCATTTGTTGATATCATCCGCTCTTTAGGAGGCATATAATGCCGCAACCATTCCCCCATGTATACCTGGTCAAGGCACCAGAATCAGAAACACATCTGATGGAACGTTCTATTTCTCCCCACCAGGTATTAATAAGCACTTAGTCAATGAAGGCGTTTCAAGCAGCTTTTGTTGCAACCTCAATAATTTTGGTGTCTTTAATATAATCTAGCTAACTATAATTGTTCTATTTGCTCCAAGGAAATGCTAATGCCTACGGCGCAGTTTGAGCCATGATGATTATGACCATGTATACATGTGTGTGCATGGGCCCCACATGCATATAAAGAAGATACAAAAAGCAAATTAAAGTAAGAACTTAAAGTAACCTGCTGTGGTCTCATTATCTTTGTATCAGGATCATCAAGTGACTCTCGCCAATGTGCTAGATAACCAGCCATTCGAGGAATTGCAAATAAAACAGGGAAGAACTCTGTCGGGAATCCCATTGCCCTGTCATCAAGAATTATTCATTGCTCATTATTCCATGATCTGCTTCATGCTAGAGGAGAAAATGAGCATACTGTTTGCACATCTCCAGTCAAGTGCTTGCAAATCCAAACCAAGATCCTACACTTACCTATAGATCAACCCGGAGTAGAAATCAACATTCGGATACAACTTCCTCTGAGCAAAGTAATCATCTGAGAGTGCGGCCTTCTCCAAAGCAACTGCTACCTGCAAAAACAGAAAATAAGGCGCAAGAAACTGGAAATAACATAAATCCTGCAACTACTTGCCTAATGCCATGTTGAAGAAAACAAAAGAACAGAAATGCCAAAAGGCTCACCAGAGAGTACTTGCTAAAATTTCTCTCGATAACCATAGAGCTACCATCAAGTAAACACACTTTTAAAAATAAAAAATTTGCAGATGTCAAGGATTGTAAACACCATATAACAGAACCAAAACATCCACAACAACGTGACCTAAATGCCCATGACCTGTTCCTCTCAGGCTCATGTTTAAGCAAACATAAAATGGTCATTGGACTGTGGGGCATACTTATTGCATTCAAGGACAAGAACAGTCCAAAACCCATTTAAACAGATTTATGGCCTCAAATAATACCCTCAACTGATGCCAGACTACAGAGTTTTATATCTTAATAACCTAATTCTCACTTTTATGCATGGTGATGGTTCTTCATAATTGCAATGAAATCATAGTTCTGCAAACATTGTTATTTTTGGTCAGCGTTAAACATTTTCACAACTTATATCCAGCACAGTACGAACCTTTGACAAATGACATGTAAGGCCATGAGCAAGCAACAAGGAAACCATAAAGAGAACCAAGTTACCTCAATAAGAGGATCCCGGCCAACAATGGAAAATACTTCTTCAGCTAGATTCCTGATGACCTTTGCCCTGGGATCATAGTTTTTGTACACACGATGGCCAAAACCTGACATTTTCCGTTTCCTAAAGAAATGTAAAGGTGCAAATATTGCTCAAGAAAGGAATTCACCATGGCATTCATCGGGGATAAATCTAAGTAACTTAAAGGGAATGATCACCTGTTTTTCACTCCCTCAATGAAATCTGGAACATTCTCAACAGTTCCAATCTCACTCAACATTTTAAGCACAGCCTGCATCCAGATGAGGAACAGGTTTAATTGCCATAATTTTGGAACAAATTACAACTGGAAACTACAGTCAAGCATTTATTTAAATAAAATTGATGAAAACATGCCAATAAACTTACCTCATTTGCTCCACCATGAAGAGGACCATACAATGCTCCAACGGCCCCAGCAAGTGCAGTGTATACATCGACTCCACTGCACAGAAAGTTAATGGAAATAAGAAAAGACTAAGGGTCATTCGTCTCTGTTGAGAGTTTCCACAATGATGTATATGGTATACCTTGATGCAAGATGCCGCGCAGCTGCAGTGGAGCAATTCATTTCATGTTCCGCATGGAGGATAAAAAGAATGTCTAGCACTCGAGCCAGACGAGAATTAGGTTTGTAAGACCTATTGCCTCTGTAGTCCAGAACAAGTAAAGTGAAATTCGGCAAAGAAGAAAATAATTTCAACATTCAGTAAATAATGATAAATTTTTTGAACAAAGATGTGCATACAATGAATCTAGCATGTATAAAAAGTTCTCCGCATAAGAAAGGTTGCCTGAAGGGAGAACAGGAGGTCTACCAGCCAACCTCAAATAAGCTGCTGCTGCAATGGTTGGTGCCTGCAAAATTTTCTTGAATAAGTTGACAGATTGCAAGAAATAACTTGAGACACATAGCTAAAGGAATGCTGCAATATAACTTCAGCAACACTTCCATAAAAACACTTATGTAACTCCAAATTGCAAAGTGACAACAAAGATAGCATATCCTACCATCCTTTCAAGACACGGGTAAGAAAAAAAAAAGTAATATTGAATAAGCCAACCTTTCCAAGAATTCTTGCAATTTGTTTGTCTCTCACTGACTTTGACTTGTACAGATCTTGCCCCTACACAATAAAAGGAAATGTGAAACAGAATTACCCAGAAACCTCAAAAACGACCATGACGTACATATGCAAAAGCTAAAGCATACCAAAAATGCAATTCACTTCAAAATGTTAAAGTTAGTTTTTTAATTACCGCAACAATGTGAAAGAGATACTTTTTTTTATATGGTTAAGAATGCAAGGCAAGAGTACAAGAAATACAGTTCACCCATGCTTAATCCTTTCCATCCTTAAAGCTAGCCCTTGAACTTACTTGTAGAGCTGGGTTAGCATCTGGATGAAAGATGGAAAGAGCACTCATTGCACTGACTAGTACACCCATTGGATGTGCATCATGAGGCATTGCCTGTATAATATCCTGTAAGCAAATTTAAGGGCATACCTTCCTGTCAGAAATAAAGGCTCCAGTTTCATTGTAAAGAAGAGGCTCTATTTGATTGCATTAGTAAACAGAAATGAAAATCTGCTTTATAATGGAAATTTTAAGGGTCAAAAGTTGTCACTGGAAGAAACCTCTTCCTCCAGGGAAATGCAATGATGGTTTTGAGCAACTAATATTTCATATTCCACCACATATGCCTTTACCAAGACACCTGGAATATCTAAACCCTAAATTGAGTAATTTGATATTACAGGATCTAATTTATAGATCCTACAGAAATCATGTTGGGATTCTATCCACATGCTCTCACATCAAGCCCCTCCCCAAAAACGCAGGCACACGTGCACACATACACCTGCAAACACAGAGAGAGAGAGAGAGAGACGCACTAAAATACCCTGAGGTACAGCTGAATGTTGAAAAATAGCAAATTCCCAGTCTGCAAATTGGCTTTCAGATGGCAGATTCCCATACACTAAGAAAAAGAGCAAGAATATATATATATAAGCTGGTGAAAATTGCAGTACACTGAAAAAAAAAATACATACATAGATAAAAATCTCAATCAAATAAATAAAACTATTACACAGTGAAAGGAAATAGACAGATAAAATTGTTTAAAAGAAGAAAAACAGTCCCACAAGAAAAATTAAAAAAAGAAAGGCAGAAAAAAGGTAAACTTGATGAGAGACATATTCTTCTTCTTGTGGCAGGATCTCTCTCTCTCTCTCTCTCTCTCTCTCTCTTCCGTCTATGGTTAGCATAAATGTTTCAAATTGGAGTTCAAACCATTATGATCAGATCTCATTTAACACTGAAACTACAGAATCAACAAAAGTTCCTTTTTCCAGGGTACCGAATGAAATGTTACTGTTGGTTAGGTCTCCAGATACACATATCTATGTATCACCAAACTTTGTTGGACGGAAAAAGCTCATCATGCATGCTCACTTGCAAGGTCTTTGAAGAATGTTTCCTCTAGCAATTTTAAAACGATGACCGGAAGATTCAAATGGAAAATAAAATGCACTCTTTGCTCAATAAATTGATGTCTTTGAAAATTGAGCAGCAGATGTGGAGTTCGTCAAGTGTAGGCATGGGCCACTCACTTATGAGGTACGCCACCTCCAAAAAGGCACTACTCTCAGCCAATTCCTCAATTGGATAGCCCCTGTATCTGAGAATACCCTCATCACCATCAATGTACGAGATTGAAGACCGAACAGGAGCAGTGTTCAAATACCCCGGGTCATAAAGTTTAAGCCCCTTGTCATTCTTTCCAGTTGATATCTGTAATTTTGACACAGACAGTCACGGAGAGATAACACCTTACCAAAATACAATAATAGTGCAGAACAATGCAATCTGGTCATAACGCAATGAGATAAATAGATGAATTCATACCAGAAAAAAAAAAAAAAAAGAGAAAAGTACAGATAACGTTGTTTTAAATTTAAGTCCTTTATAGGGTCCCATGGCAAACATCAAATTCCTGTTAAAGCACTCAATTAAAATCAGCTAAGTTAAGTGGCACTATTATTTCTATGGTACTCCATGAGATAAATCTTTACATAACTCACCCGTCACAGAAAAGCCGCCCCCAAAAGCCCAGAAAAAATAAAACTCATAACATGATCGCGGGAAATAATCAGATACGTTGAATTAAACCAAATCTCATGTTTCCTTTTGTTTTTTTTTTTTTTTTTTTTTTTTTTGGTGTGTTTCCCGTCTGCAGGCAGGTGCCTCAAAATCAAAACAAGGTCAGCATGGGAACATGGGAAATTACCTTAGTTAACTACTAAGAGATCAATGATTTGTTTGGTCAAATGAAAAGGTAAATCATTCAAAGTCGTCATGAAAGATCGCACTCATCCTCTAGTCACGGTAGGTAGAGATTGAAAAAAAAAAAAAGAAAAACAAAACAAAACAAAAGGCCTGATGGAGGAAAAGGAAGAAGTAGCCAGTTGATAAGTGTTAGATTCAAAGAAAAGGAAAAGCAGCAACAAGAAAAACCTTATAGAGATCAGAAGACAAGAAAAACCAACCACAAGAAGAAGAATTATTAATGATTAATAATAAAGACCTTCTTGAAATCAGAAGACTTGAGGGTGCCGTTCTCGGAGACGGGAAGTTGGTATTTGTTGCCGGTCCTGTCGTCGATGACGGTCAGGGAGCCCTGAACATTGGGCGGTGGGAGAGGGAAGTTGGTAGAGGCAACACACTGCTCGATGATTGGATAGCCTTCGGAAGATGCCGAAGCCGCCGCAGCCAAGTGGGCGGTGAGGACCGCCAAGCGGCCGCGAGCCGCGATGGAGGGCGACGATGTCGTCGATGAGTTGGATGTGGACATAGTAACTAATTACTATGATTGATACCGATAACAAAATTAAATTAATAAGAGGCGAAAGAAAGATAATAATAATGATACCGATAACCAGCGTTGCCCTACTTGGTTCGCTTGTGTGTGTTAGGTTCTCCGCCCACCCACTCGTTTTGCGATTATTATTATTATTATATTTCTATCTCCCTATTATTTCATGTTACAATAACGTATTATTATTTTTTGCATTTTAGAGTAATATATTATTATGATTATTATTATTAATAATAAAAAGAGAAACTGCAGTCAAAATGATTAAAAAAAAAAAACGTAAGAGAGATATCATCATATATGTTTTCCTTTCTAGAATAAAATTTAAAAAGAATGTCCGTGCTGCGAATTGTAAGTTATGATCTAAAATTTGAATGTTAAATTAAATATAATTTTATCAATATTTGATAAATTCAAAAAATTATATTTAATAAAAACTTATTGCAACTTACATTTACGTTTTATAAATCCATTATTTTAATAAAATAAAAAATGCAAAAAATTACAAGTGATAAATAATTTTTAAATTACATAAAATGATTATAATTTAATTGAGTAAAATATTTTAATTTCTTGTTTTATTATCAATTTGTTAGTCGCAATAATAAAAATTTAATTACAATCCCCCCAACGGATCTGCTTAGGCTGTGGAAGACAAACTAGATAAAAGAAAGAGACTAGCGTTAGCGTCTCGTGTCCAAATTGTAATTCCTTATTTCTTATATGGCTGGATTAAATTACTATTAATCCAATTGCTTGCGATGCTCGATCCTAGATGGCTGGATAATGTGTTGACGTCGTGGACGGTTGAAGTGGATGCGCGACTTTTTTTTTTAATCCAAAAAAAAAAAAAAAACAAAACCGCTCCGCTTTACCTTTCTTCTTCTTGCCTTGGAGATTAGTTTCCCGTTCCAAGAAGAGCAAAGCATTATATATTATTATTTGCTGGTGGTACTAAGCAAGCACCAAGCAGCTTAAGGATCGATGATCTTTCTTCCGGTCTCCTTTCCGGCCACTGCGACTGACATTTTTATAAACAAGATGTAAAAATGTTCATCCGTGCTAAATAAGTAAACTAACTGCCTGCTAAACCCTACTAATAAGGGTCCTCTTTTTGTTTCCACTTCGGTTCTGCCTTGTCGGACGGAAGAACAATCTTACTCATTCTTTCACCGTCAAAAACAAGTTGTCATCAAATCGAATAAAATTTTATTATATACCGTAGAAGCATTAAAAAGAAAAAAGGCGGATGGGACGATATGTATCAAAATTTCAAAAAAAAAAAAAAGTATTGTAGATGCGATAATTGGATAGCGGCAGAATAATACAAAAACAGAGGACATACGTGGCAGGGACAACTAAGCACAAAGCTGGGCTAGACCGAAGCGCCGAGTCTCTGTCTTGTAAGACGCACGCTGTCGACTCCAGTTCCTTTCTTTTGGATCCATTTTGGGCTTTTTTTTTTCTTTTTTCTTTTTTCCACTAGGGGGCCATTACATTCATTATTTCATAGGACGCAATTCTATCTGAACAATAATTCTCAAAAAAAAAAAAACAGAGAGAGAGGGAAAGAGAAAACACTTGAAAAACAACGGAAACTTTTTCTGATTAGGTATCGTTTTACTCTATTGTAGGTATTTGCAAATTCCTTCCGGCGAATCCAAAGTCCAATTATAGTGTACTGTAATGTATGATAAACGAGGGAAAGTCTGAAATATTTTGCATGGTTGGGCTGCCAAGTGGTTGGGCTTGAGCTTCCATTTTGTCACAGAAAAGGAAGGCACTGGAATCGGTGCTGTAGACCAATTTACTAATTCATATTATTTTTAGACCCGTATTATTATTAATTATTACATAATGGATGGAAGAAATAATGATGCAAAGAAATGTTCGTTGTCCTTGGAACATGTTTTCTTTTATTAGAACTGAGATAAAAAAAAAAAAAAGTAGGGTGGGGTCCCAATCGCAATCGTAATCCCACGTGAGGGGTTTGAATCTTTCCCAGACACGTGATGCCACCATGGCCATCCTTTGGGTCATTAAATTAGGCAAAAAGTACACATTTCACACACACACGCACTCTCTCTCTCTCTATCTCTCTCCCTCTCACACTCACTCGGGCGGTTTGGGCTCTACACGCGTCCCCTGATGTTTCATTCTAGCTTAACTCGTGCAAGGAAGCCCACCTCAATTGAATGCCCCGCCTTTCAATAGTTAATTTAGTAGTGAACTATCCCAAGTGAATACTTCTCCCTTGTTTATAAATCTTACATTACTCGTGGGAATTTGAATATAAGCTTTCTTCTGAACAAAATTTTGAACTTTTAACAACTAAGGTGCCATAAAAACTCTGAAATCTCTCTAGTTTGTGAATGAAATGTGATGGACAATTTTCAGAGTCTAAAATTCACAGCCATGAGGAGAGGAAAGAGAAGAGAGAGAGGGATACACTACTATCACTGCCCTTTGGGGTTACTGTAATACCAAGTACAAGAACACATTAAAAAAAAAATTCATCGCAAGTCTATATCATTTAATTTGAACAAATAAGATCAATAATTTTTGTAAATTTGTCAATGTTAGGCATTACGCTGTCTGTTACTTTAAAGTGATGTGTTACTGACGCTAAATTTATGCGATCTACACAACGAAGATCAAGTCGGCCAGTAACTTTATAATCTTATTAGCTTAGCCCAGCAAGTTTTTATTTTGTCGGTGAATGTAAGAGGGTGGTGAAGTTTTGTTAATGATGGATATTAAACTATTGACGTGGTATCCGTCGGGCCTACTTCTTGACCGACAATTGACAAAAAATTTGAAAATTGCAGAAGACCGAGCGTTTAGGCCAGAACAAGGATTGACGGTTGCCGGCGAATGGAGCATGAATTGGCCACAATGGCGCCATTACAAAAGGATGTACTTGAATGACGAATGCTGAAGATGGCAGGTGTGTGCGGGTAATTAGATTGGGGATTTGGATTTTTCTTTCACATATATATAATATTTTAACTTGAACCCTTGTGGTAATCTTCCGCAATTTTCAATTTTTTGTTGTCAACTGTTGGTCAAATTTATTCAAAATTAAAATTTGCTGACCTAAGCTAATAAAATCATAGAGCTAATGCCCTAATTGTGAATTTATCTGGATCGCAATTTAACAACCCAACTAATACATGGTCGTCCCCGTATTGACAATTCCACAAATAGTAATAATTTTATTTGGTCAAATTGAAAGGTATTGACACAAAATCACAAATTATATATAATATTGGGTGTGTGTTATAATTTTTTTAGTATAAGTTATTCATAATTTTATATTATATATTTTATTTTTTATTTTTTATATTAATAAAATTTAATTATTATGTAGTATAAAATTTTAAATAAATTATATTTACAAATAAAAAAATAATCAAAGTAGAAATTTCCATGTTTCTGACCAATTTATGAATTTATGTGCTATTATTTCTATTCATTCCCTGCTCTATGGTCGGGACTGGCGTGAGCATGTGCGCCTTTTGTTTTCTATTCAGTTGTTCTCTTTCTTTAAAAAGAGGCTGTTGCTTTGATTGCGATTGGCAATGGTTGCCCACCTTTTTGGCGGGGGTTTTGATCAGACCAGTAATCTAGAGTTGTATCAGATCGTGTCTACTTTCGTGACAAATTTCATTTTTATTTTGCACGTCTATTCTATTAAATTATTTGCTGAATGTCCGCAAAGTTTGTAAGGTAAACAACTCAACTTGTCTGGCCTCATATCAGCTGCACTGCCGCATGCAAACCGCAGGCTTGCGCTTGCATGAAATACATGCCATCACTCTAATTCTTTTACGGTTACATACTATCACTCTTAATTCTAACAATTATACAGTTGTCAAGACGCGAAACAATGCTTCTTCTAAATACCAAAAAAAAAAAAAAAAGAGGAAGCAAGGGAAAGACAGGATGCGTCAAGACGAAATCTGAACACACGTTGTAACATTTATTACAAGCACAGCAGGCAATTAAGGCAGCGAAGGTGAAAAGGACTACATTAGACTGATATCGATGTGGTCTGAAGCGGACTTGTCCAGTGCCACAATCGGTAGATGCGTGTATAACTAGAAATAAACTCTACAGTGTTTACGTGGGTGATGGATGGTAAAAGCAAGAACAGGAGCGACCAAGCCCAGTGGAATCTAGAAATGAGCAAAGCAGTTAGACAACTGCTAAGATACTGTTTCACAGAGGTAAAGTATTTTCAGCAGAAAGAGAAATGAGAGAAAAAGGGGTGGGGTGGGGGCCAATGACAATGGCAATGGCAAGAGCACGCATGCAGTCCACCCCCATCTAATTCATTCAAAAGGTGTCCTTTGTTTAGACAGTCCTCTGTAATCTGATGGTCTTGTTTCATCATTCACACCCTGTACCCCTTGACTCCTTGTCCCAACAAACCCCACCCTCTTTTCGGTTTCCTGTTCCCTTTTGCCCCTCAGTATTTGCCAATTCATATACGCTCTCTCTCTCTCTCTCTCTCCCCCCTCCCCTACCTCTCTCTCTATTTTGTTTCAAATTTATTTTCATTCTTCCTATTGAATGTTTGGTTGTCGTCCTCCACCTACAGGGCTCCACAGCTGGAATTCAATTTCTGTTCCTGCTGACACACCGCCATAAACCTTCTTCGCACATGAGATGAGACCTCCTCCAATCCAATTATAGATCAATATGATTTTTTTTTACTTTTCTTTGCAACTTCCCAGTACCAAATATAAATTTCTTTCCCGTTGACTATGGTAAGTAATCTTCGCTTCAAAAATAAATTATAAGTATACCATGCATTAGACGTGAACACGTTCTCAGTTCGAATCGGAATCAAATTGAAACTGGTTAATCTAATTTTTGTTCGAATTAAAATTGCGAAGAGGGACAACCTTGTTAAGATTTCACTCTTAAAAAAATATTATGAATCGTTAGTTAAGTCAGTAATTCTGAATTGAAACTGAAATAGTTAAATCAGTGATTACTTAAAAAAATAAAATAAGTAAAATAAAAAATTAAATTAATACTAAAAATATATTTTATATAACCGTTTACATAAATTTTTTTATTAAAAATTTAAGATATTTTATTTTTTTAAAAAATAAAATTAAATTGAAGTATAAAATTTTGAATCCGATTAAATTACAATTAAAATTAAATTGAAATATTAACCAAATTAAATTAAAATTATAACTGAACCGAAGCTGAAATCGAATCAAATTGTGATCATGCCTAACTTAGATGGCCCAGACTAAAGACAAAGGCTCCTTTTTGTTTTTTTTTTTAAATGCACGTGGCTAAAAACCTAATTCCTTTTTTGTTCCAAATACAATTTCCCAACTAAACCTGCACTATTCATAAGAGAAAAAAGGAAAACATGGAGTAGATATTGAATTACAACATTTAAATTAGCTTTCTCGCTGTCGTTAACTAGATATTGAAAGTTGAAATTTTATTAAAATATTCTGCTTTTGCCATGCCCGTAACCAGCGAAGCAGTTGGGTGCCTGAAAGCCAAGGGCGGGCGTCTAATCAAACTCAGAACTCCTCCGACTCCAACACTGTATGTGTATGGCCCACATCAACCAGTTGGGTTGTCTCTTCTCCTGTCCGAATGGCGGTAGGGCATTCAATGGGACCCTAATTAATTGGACTCTTTTTCTTTCTTTTTTTTTTTTTTTGAAATAAACACTGTAACTGCAAAAACACAGAACAAGTGCTATCAAAATACAAGCAATGACTTCTGACTTAAGGCATCCTAAAAACCATTAGTTCCCCTTTGTTCTGCGGTTAGCCAAAAGATACTCACAACTCACGTGAATAAAAGATCAATTAGCCGAAGCCACGCTCGGTTTTCATGTTATCAAATTAACCAAGATACAGTAGGTTCAGGGGAAAACAATCTTTATCTCAGCAAAATTTAATTGAATAATAATCATAATAATAAACAACGTGCCACAAGTTCCTCTCATTCGAAGTCAATGATGACATTTTTTTTTTCTTTTGGGCCTTCAAGATGGTATTGATATTTCATAAGCCTGAATTGCTAACATTAATTAGCATGTTGGCCTTACAAAATTACCATAGAAAGGGACTTAAAATGTTCATGGAAAAAAGGGGATAGAAAGAGCATTGCTTCGAGAAGTAAACACTTAAAAAATAAAAAAGGCAGTCGCAAACTAGATAACAATACTCGAAATGCTCCTGAAAAGAAACGGGAAATGGTGTTTCCTCAACAGAAGAAGTTTGTTGTAATCAAATAGCCTAGCAAGCAGGGCTGCCTATGGTCTTCAAAGAATCTTAGTCAAACAGGCACTAACCAATGACCATTCTTTTTATTCAAAAAGTGCACAAAGAAGCAGTACCATTGTCGCTAAAATTTATGCAACCTGAAGCCGAGAATGAGGCCAACATGGATCCCGGATGGCAAAAGAAATTTTTGTTTTCTCATCAGAGGTGAAAATAAATCTCTCTCAACACTTGAAACAGTAATGTTCGCCTTTTGAGCCCAGCCTGTTTGCTTGAACAAGAGTCTTATGGAGGTAGAGGTGGAGATAACCCAATTCTATTTGATATTCGTTATGATTATGTTAATGAGGCTCGTAATTGAATAGCATATTAAGGAGCCGCGTGTCACCGCTAGGACCGTTCAGTATTGCTTGGTAGATTCAAGGTCGAGGATGCCATAGGTTAACTGCGTCTGCCAGAAACTCTGCCCCCGAATTCATCGCTTTCTCCTCTGCCTTCATTCTTCGATGATTCTCATCGCTTTCTCGTCTTGGTTTGTGCAACTTTGAGCCCGAGCAATATTATCTCTTGATTTTATTTTATTGTAGCGAAGCTCTAAACAATTTCTCGCCTACGATTTCAAGCTCTAAATTCTCTTTGCCAGAATGAATTGCCCAAGGATTATTATGCCGTTATCAGGGTTGTCTTAATGTGTTAAATGAGAGTTTCACATGTATTTAACTGTATTTATCAATGATAAATAAAGACTAATTAGTTCGTTGAATCCTAAAATTAAGCAACCAATCACATGGTGGTTGTAATGTATAACCACGCAAACAATCAAAATCACTCAGTTATTTTCTCATCCAGATTACCGATCAAATTGAAAAAAAATAAAATAAAAATTGGCAAATCAGCGAAATTTAAGTTTTGGAACCCCGACACTAATAAGTTTGGTTTGGGCCTGCGGGGTTTAGAAGGAAGATAATACTGGCGTCCGTATATAATATACACACGCCAAGAAAGTCATACTCATAGGCAATGAAATTACTTATTCGTTATTGCCACCACATTCGATAATTAATACAGGATGCCTCTTCGTACCCCCGCCCGCACCACCACCCCTCCACATAAAAAGAGTCGTTGAGAAGCATGACAACGGCACACTGTAGCGCTTGGAGCAAAGTAGCAGAAAGATGCATGATTAGAAACACATCTGCAGGGTTCCGCTAAATCCCAGTATAGCACAAACTTGTATCAGAAACTAAAACAGTCGAGACGAGATCTGAGAATCATTATTTGATTAAAGCTCCATATGAAATACTACTACCGAATTTTTTTTTATACAACTACCCGCCAAATAAACTGAAACAGTCTAATTTATTAATTGATTGATCGAGGTCTGATACTAGCATACTCCTAGTATTAGAAGAAGCATTTGCGTCAATCCGTGAACAATCAGAACGTCAAAGAGAAATAATGATTTATAGAATCCGCCTGGAGCCTCCGACTTGGTACGAAAGGAACCATTGTTGATGGTGCCAGTGCCACAGCTCCTCACGCCAATCCCGATCTTGCCGCTATAAGCTTCAGAAGGACTCAAACATAGTCCAGGGTTATCACTCAGGTCCAAATTCCTACCAAGCCTCCTCAAGAAACTCGCGTTGAAAGGCACAACTCCACCCAACATGTTTCTGCTCAGATTGAGGTGATAAATGTGTGATAGACCCCCTAAACCTGCTGGGATTTCACCTGTCAATCTGTTGCCTTGGAGAGAGAGAGTGCTTAGATTCATGAGCTGCGAAAAAGTTGTCGGTATAGTGCCGGAGTAACCTGAATTGGCGAGCCCGACCTCTTGTAATTTCACCAGTTGACCCAATTCCGCTGGCAGTGGTATATACATTGGATTATCATCCATTATGAAGTATTGCAAGCTCTGCAACTTTGACAATCCCGCCGGCAGATTTCCCCTCATCTGGTTGTTACTCAAAGCCATGAAAGCCAGCAAGCTGAGCTTCTCCACGCTATCGGGAATGCTGCCAGTGAGTGAATTCGAGCTCAAATCAAGTTTTTGAAGCATAACGAGTTGGCCAATTGTGCCTGGAATTGGGCCGGTAAGCGAATTGTAGCTCAAATCGAGGCCTTCAAGGTTCTTGAGATTGCCCAATTGTATTGGTATAGGACCTGCGAACACATTATAGCTCAAATCAAGGTGAACTAAAGAACTCAAGCTAAAGATTTCAACTGGAATATGACCGTTGAGGAGATTCTGTGACAGTGTAAGGATTTTTAGGGACACAAGGAGGGAAATCTCAGGTGGGATTGGACCTACTAGTGCAGGGTTCGACCTGAGACTTAGTTGTTGAAGTGAGCCATTACTGGAGAGTGTATTTGGTGAGACAGAGAATGCGGTCTTGGAGTGAGTAAAACAGTTGAAAAAGAAAACAGATTCAAGATGAGGTAGAGAAAAGATCTGGTAGGGAAATGTGGCTGAACTCTTGCATGTTGGGTTTGGACGGGTACCAAAATCCAGCCTGGAGACATGCAGGTGGTTATCCAGTCCGAGCTTGCACTCAATCCCAGGCCAGGTTGAGTCAGGTTCGCAAGGTTTGGGATAAGAGATTCTCCAAGACTGATCAGAGGACACGGAGTCCATGATCTTGAAAAGGGTTTCGGCCTCGGAGGGGGGCATGCTGTTATTGTTGTTATTATCTGACGGTGATTCTGGATGTTTGTCTACATAGGTGGAGTAGACATGAGGAACCAGAAGAAGAAGAAGGAAAAAAAGAAACAGAGTGTGGAGAGAAAAAGAACTGCGGCGCATTTGTAAAGTCTACTGAAGAGGTCGGGGGAAGGTTTAGTCATCGGTCGCAGCAGCACATTTGGGTAGGTTTTTGAATTGGCTTCCTTTTTTTTTTTTTTCTTTTTGACTTAGTAATATAGATAAATATTTGAGTGTGTGGATTGCCAAGGAAGAGGAGAGACACGTGGGTTCATCGGTTTTTATTGAGTAGACATTACATATAATCTCAGGTAATTGAATTGTGTAGATGTCAGCGACTTGAAACCCTCCTCTCAGAACCCCCTCAACCGTCGCTGTTTTCAAGAGAGCTTTAAGCTCTCTGGGCGGCTAACAGGCCCGGCTGTTGGTAGGTAGAGGCTTCTTCATTTGATGGTGGGGAGGGAGAGAGGGAGGGACAGGGAGCCATCAAGGATCAACCATGAGAGAGGGTGTGTTGCGTTGGGATGTGACTGATAAGATATGTGATGTGCGGGGGTGCGGTTGGGGTTGGGTCGTCATTGTGGGTGCGTCATCGCTGCTCGAACGAAAGATCAGATTTTTTGAAACCGAAGGTCAAAAGGAATTGATGATATACAGTTAATGTTTCATTTATCGGGCACCGCTTTCCGATACAACTAAAGACGGAACGGGAGATCTTTTCCTCCTCTGTTACATTTGATCAAACACAGGAGAGTTAGATGAGAGGACAAGGATTAGAAGAAGGGCTGACCCAGTTAGCCCTTTATATTATTTCACTAAAGAAAGGTAGATGGCTAAACTGATGAGCATCTAATTTACATAAATTCATTGCACTATTAACGAACTTAAATATATTGAATTCTTTCTACTTGGAAATTCGATTGACGTATGCAGATACGTGTGCATAAAGTTGCGTGTTTACGTGAATCAGCACTCCTCACTCCCCGACCCTCCTACCCTGTTAACGCTGAGGAGCGTAGCTGTAATTCTTGTCTTTCTCGGCTCCAAATTCTAGTGCAACTTATTTATGAGTTTGACGGTCGAATATAATTCGAGTCGATCGTGGAGGTGCCTCTTCAATTTAACACGTTTGGAAGTATCATGCGGTAAAAAATTATGATAAGGAGTTTGACATCATGTTCTAACTTGATATAGTAATCCACGTCTCATTTTAATGAAAACTTTTTTGGTAGTTCAGAAGACATCACATCTTTAAATTTATTAAGGACAGTCTGAATGGGTTACGACAATGTGAGAGTTAGTATTTTACGTCTTTTCTATCGCTTAACTCTCATAATTATGACCCGACTTGAGATCCTATTTGAATTGCAAGGCTGAAATTATCGATGGTTGAGATCTCTCTTTGCACTTCAAGGGAATGTGAAGTAGACACAGGAAAAGTCAAATTTTCGCAAAAGAATACAAGACCTAATACCACTTTAAAATCATACATAAGAACGATGGTACAGTCTAACTTACCAGTCCATTTGTTAATTTGGACAATAACTCCGTGTGCTATGCCTTGGACTTCCTAATTTACTGCTTTGATGGCACCTCTTGCACATCTATGAAGTTGTGCGTTGCCCTCATATCTAGCATCGCACAAACTGATAGCATACAACAGTCCTTTCTCCTTAACAATTATTGAGGAGAAACGCATTGAAAGATTACTCAATCCTTAAATAGATCCTATGTTCGTTTGGGTTTATTCGTCGTCCTTTTCTAGGTCGAGTGTCACTATCATAGCATTCATTACTTTGTATTTGGGGCAGTCTTTCACCCAGTGCAGTCCGTCACAAATGAAACAAGGTATAAGAGGATTAGTCGAGTTCTACTTACCCGTAGACTTCTTCTCATACTTGGAACAGTCATTTAAGGATCTCTGTTATGCACCCTCGTTGCGACCAGACTCCTACTTCTTATGTCTAATCTTCTCTCCCCCACTTTTGTCAGAGTTCGGCTTCTTACTCTTGGAGTGAGCAGAATAGTCGATGAATATTTCAGCAGCGGCAATGGCAACATTTAGGGTTTGCACATTACATCTCTTCAACTCCACTCTCGTCCAATCCTTTAAGTTATCTTTAATGTAGTCAGAAATACTATCTGTCTGACATAGGTGCTGCAACTTCCCTTTAACTTCGCTGTCCGCATTGTGAAGCACGAAATACTTACGTACTTCAGCCTTAAATTGTTCTCAAGTGTCAATGATGCATAAGTCTTTCTCCCGTTCAGAGTGGTTCCGTCTCCACTAGAGTTAGGTAGCATCTTTCAAGAAGATTGGGTATTGCCTATCCTGACCAGATTGTCGACAACCCTTATGGTCTCGAAGTACTACTCAAGGTCGAACATAAAGTTTTCCACAGTAGTGACATTCCATGTGCCTTTGTATATGGCAGGTTTCGGGACCTTCAAGCCATGTATCGCAGTAGTGCTAGTAGTGGCAGCTATACTAGTAAGTGAGTTGTTTCAATAAAAGGACTCCATCTCTCTACGAAAGGCATGAATCTCTCCCTCAACAAACTCACGAAAGTTCGACAAACCTTTAGGGAGTGTATCTCTCCCCTAAACAAGCAGTCATACTCTTCGATCATGACTTTGGCAGCCCATGTGATCTTCGCATTCTCGTGGATCAAGTTATTGACTTGATCGTTGAGGTCTCCCATAAAGGAGTTTATGTCCATGACACTCCTTTCCAAGTTACCAATATGAGTATCCATAATTTCCTTTGCTGAAATCTTAGACTTGCCACATTTGGTTGGAACACGTTACTCCTCACGCCTACGAGTTTTTTGCTCCACTAGTTGCTCATCGAAAGTGGTCTTAACAAATCCTTCTTCATCTGCCATATTTACAACTCAAATAAGAACAAAGTAGGAACTAGGATTACCTTACTCTGATACCACCTGTTACAGAGTTAGACTTTTGATGTGCTTTAAACATATTAACCCGCACGACATTTAAACAATCTTGCAAGATAAGACGTTAAATAAGCCTTGGAAAGTTTGAGTGAACCAGCGGAAAATGTATAAGAGGCAAGAGAACAAATTGCTAAAATATCGGTATTAAGCCCGAAACTCCCAGCAGACGGCCACTGACCCAAAGAAACGAAAGAATCGGTTACATTTTTCATAGGATTTCCTCTTCTCTTATAGACAGACTACTTATTTAGGAGGATAATAAATTCAATTTTTGTTTCTTATTTTTAATGACTTTTATCGCAATCATATCTTTTTTACAAAAATTATCAACTTAGAAAAGAATATTTTTTATATATATAAAGACTATTCTAAATAAAGAATATTTTAAGTATATATACGAATTATTCTAAACATACTCTCTTTCCAAAATTTTTTAGTTAGACAACCTTAAAGATTTAGGTCTTTATCTAAATTTGTACTTTAAAGATGACCAATATATCTTTAGGACATATTGCTGCATAGCTTGTAAATCACCATTGAATTTCATGAAAGCCATTTTCCACCCAAAAAAAAAAAAAAAAGGAACACAAACCGGAGGCAGCCAGCCAACAGTCTCCCCTTTTTCTTTCACTTTTTTTTTAACAAAAAAAAAGAAGCAGCGGAAACTACTACAGACTGGTCTCAAGTTATTCATGTTCTGTTTTGAGATGAATATACGTACGTGCGTATGTACATATATAAATATATACAGTTGATTGTTACCGGGGTTTTTAAGGTTTACAGCAAGCACGAGGATTCAAAACAGTGTATGCGCCCTTTTACCTCTATAAAACACCAGTTTCTACCCATCTTCTATCCTTTCATCCTTATTTGATGTTACTTATCATCTTTTCATTAGGTTCATTAGAAGCCCATCGCATCATGATTTACGCAACAGATAAAAAAAGATGAAACCTTTTATTTGATGACAGTTAAGGCAGTCAAAATTCAAAATCCCTGTTCTTTTAATCCTCTTCTTTATTTGATGCCGTTAACATAACCAGCCATTGTTTCCTTCAAACGTGCAGTGATTCAAATGGCTATATCATCAATCAAATCTGAAAACTGTACTGGGGTGCGACAAAATCAGACTCCTGCTGCAAGCCCATGCGACAAATAATCCAGTTCATGTATTTTATGGATCAAACCTAGGAATGCATGAGTGTGCCGGTTTGACTCGGTGCATCACCACGATCACAATACTTTATTTGGGTTTTGCACCACAATGATTATAATCCTACAGTTCCAACAAATAAACATATAACACGTATACAAGGAAACTGTCCTTGAGAGGGCTAAATGAGTCATGCATCTTACGATGGCACCGTCTTCATGTCCCTCTGTCTTCGCCAGGAAGTAGCTTGGCCGAGGCGTTTAAATCAGCACAAAATCCTTAAAATGTCCGCTAGGGACAATACATATCAGTGAGATAATTTGACATTGCAACAAATATATATATCAAGAGGATTACTAGTTAACACGAACCAACTCCTCTTGGTCATCTTCCAAAATGAAATGCACTTTCAACAGAGCATGGAAAGAATGATACAGGGTTTAGCCAAGGCGCATACACTATGAGAACATTCAAAGGAAGTTGGTCGCATAAGCCATTGGTTTGACATCAGGGAGATGCTGCAAAAGGAAATAAGAGAGACGAATAAAACTCATAGCTCGGGCTAAAAGTCAAAAGACGACGTAGAAAACAATATAATATCACCAATGCACTTGCCATGCTTTACTTCCCCAAAAGGAAGAAAAGCAAAGTAAAATGAGCAGAAGATGCGATAACAAGAAAATGTTGCTCAACACAGCTGAGAATGTAGCGATATTGAAAGTGAAGAATAACCAAAACTACTCTGTTGATAGACTAATGTCAAACAAAAGATATTCTATTGGCCAATCACCAGGCATATCACGAAAATAGTCTCTAATGTGATAACAGAGTCTGAATAGTAACATGTATCATCATGGCATCTTATCAATCCGGGACCATTCCAGTCTAACATACATGAATACTTTGTTTGCAAACTGACACGAATACCATTCCAGGCCTACTTGGGTTCTGCTTAGAACATAACGAATAGGTAAAGGACCATATTGGAATTATTCTTGTACACGTCCTTCGCATGAGTTCGTCTAAGATGGCCATTGAACGCAAAAAAAAAAAAAAAAAAAAAAAAAAAAAAAAAAAAAAAACGCCTGTTAAATGACAACCATAAATTATTATATTCTTATCACTATTTCAAAAAATATCCCTTTTTTTATTGATTAGATGCACGCAACCGTGGAACTGCATGCAGATCTGATCCACTTTAAAGAAAATGGCCTAAAATGCTCTTCAGACGCATTAAGAGTGAAGCTAAAATTACAGATGATAAGCAGAGGCATGTCACCCACCGTCAAAAGACAACCTTCTATCAGATGCAAATCTTACAGCTCGGTTTACAGTATCTACGCATACCAACAAAAAGCGAGTGGACACTAAACTTGGGCCCACTTTGGACAAGGTGTTTCAACTTAATGTAAACATCTAATTAGTCCTTCAGATAAGCATTCAAAGGCGCTGGGATCAAAAGGCAATTATCAAAGTTTTTCCATGGAACTTAATGTAATGTGCTACAAGAGCACGTGGAGAAACAATCATTTGGGTATTTCACCACAAATTTCCACCACTGTATTTTTTGAAATTCACAAATGAATAAGTTTTTGTGGACCTGTGTGTACATTTAATTGATGGAAGAAATTTTGGTGATTATTTATTATTATTATAATTATTATTATTGCTGACAATCACAGCAAGGACAAAAGCACTGTCTAAATTTTAAAAGTAGAGCCCCACGCCATTCCGTTCTCTGTGCGCTTGGTGTCACGGGCCATTTCCCCCGTCAAAACGTAACCTGAAGCGGCCAGGTGTATATGGTTCAGATCCCCTTATCCTTTTTTATACGAGTTTTATCACATCTTTTAAATACCTAATAAATTAATTTATACGGAAGAGATAATAATCTCGTAATAAAATGATATTAGAGATTGTTCAACTTAAATTTAATGTTTATTGTCAAATACTCTAAGTTTGAAAGTAGTGTCACCAACTTAGTCTTGATCAACCAACGACCCAAGAAGCACTAATAATTTACTTGACTTGAATATTAGTTCAGCTAGTCCCTATTTCCTTTATAGATTATTCTACATAACTCTACGCTTTATAAGAAGATAAAAAAATTCTTTACAAAATTCTAAAATCTTTCACTTAATTATAGAATTATGAAAAATAAGCCTTTTTAGTTGCTTAATTTGAGCATAATAATGTGGTGCGTGACATTCTCCCCCACTCAATCTGGCGATGCTCTCGTCGTGTTCCTCTTCTATGTCTTGATCACATCCACGTTGTTCTACAAAGTTAGCTCGTGTTCCTAATTTGCCTCGCTATCAAGCAGCCTTTTCCATTTAATAAAGTACTCGACATAACTCAAATGAGTATCTCTCCTTAGAATGACGCGATGTGTCAATATCTCTTATACGTCATGATCTTGCATTACTGTTATGGCTAGAGGGGCTCTTTTCGATTCACCCTTACTCGACTCCGCCTTATTAGGATGATAAGGTTTTAGTAAGTTTACGTGGAATACTGAATGTATCTCGAGGTGTGATGATAGCGTTAATTGGTAAGCTAGCTTGCCAATCCTCTTCTCCACTGAGAAGAGTCCCTCATAACACCTTATGAGGCCCTTATGCACTTTAACAAGCCTTTGTTTTTTATGGGGAAGGAGTTTCACCAGCACTAAATCTCCTTGCTTAAAGTCCAAGTGTCTCCTCTTGGCATCGGCCCATTTCTTTATTCGCTTGATAGCCTTAGCCAAGTATGCTCATGCCATGTCAGACTTTTCATGTCAACCTTTGGCAAACTTGAATACAACAGGACTCGGCCCTTTGTAGCCAACTGTTAATGTGTGTAGAGTCCTTGGTTGAAGTCTCGTAACAACATCGAACGAACTAGCCCTAGTTGACTTGCTCTTCTATAAATTGTATAAGAACTCGACTATGTCAAGTAACTTAGCTCAATCACTTTGGTTGGCACTTACGTAATGCCTTAAGAACAGTTCCAACAAGGTATTCACCCTTTCTGTTTGACCGTCAGTTTAAGGATGAAAGCTTGCAGAGAAGTTGAGCTCTAATCCTATCAACTTGAATAGTTTCATCCAATCTCCTGGTGAAACAAATGTCTCTATCACTGACAATCGTCTTCAGGATGCTCTAGTATTACAGGGATGAACACACCATACTTGCTAAACTGGTCTACCACTACCATGATATTGGCACATCCATCCAACTTTGGTATACAGGTGATGAAATCCATTGAAACACTCTCCCATGGTCTCTCTAAAATAGGTAGGGGTTCCAGCAATTACGATGGTTGATGTTGTTCCACCTTGTCTTGTTGGCATACAAGACAAGTCTTCACGTAGAGTTTATGGCTAATAATATGCTCGCTCTACAAGTGCCAACGTGCAACATATACCCAAATGTCCTACCCATTTTGAGTTATAACACTCCTTAATAATCGCCTTCCTCAATTTTTGCCACTTTGGCACATAAACTCTATTGCCTTTAGTAGTGAGTAACCCATCTTCAAGTTAAAACATGTGAGTCTTCCCCTTACTTGCAGATTTCCACAAACTTTTGGCTTGTGGGTTGTGCTCTAATCCCTCATTCACTTGTTCTACCAAAAGGAAGTTTGGACTTGTGATGACAGTTAGTTTGGCCTTTCTACTTAATGCATCGACCACCAAATTAGCCTTACTCAGCTTATACTCCATCACAAAGTTAAATTCAGCTAAGAAAGCTTGCCACCTTACTAGTTTTGGCATTAGCTTCTTTTGATTAAGGAAGTGACTTGTGACAATGCACGATTATAGTCATCTCTTTCTCCTGCATTGTATAACGACACTTAGTTTCATTCAACTTGCGACTCTCATATGTAACAGGATGCCCCTTTTACATTAAAATACCACCGATTGCAAAATCAGAGACATCAATATGTACCTCATAAGGTTTTGTGTGGTCGGGAAAAGCCAATACTAGCTCGTCAGCTACCACTTGCTTGAGCACTTCAAACATTCTTTGGCATCTAGTGTCCCAACTGCAAATTCTATTATTCTTCAACAAATCAATGAGCAGAGTTGCAATAAAAGAGTAGCCCTTTATAAACCTTCTATAATAGTTAACAATGTTTAAAAAGGATCGTACCTTAGTTACCTTTTTTGGTGGCTCCCAGTTATGGATGACTTGCACTTTGGACTCATCCAACCATAATTTGCCTTTGCTAACAATGTGCCCTAAGAATGTGACCTCTCGTTGAGCAAAGACACATTTCTCCCTCTTCACGTACAACTCATGCTCTTTTAGTACTTGAAAAACTTGTTACAGATGTTCAATATACTCATCCAACGTCTTACTATAGATAACGATATCATCTAAATATACTATGACAAATTTATCCAAAAATGACTCGAACACTATATTCATAAAAGTATAGAATGTGGCATTGGCATTTATAAGTCCAAATGGTATAACTAAAAACTCAAAAGAACCATACCTCGTAACACAAGTGGTCTTTGGTCCATCTCTTTTTGTAATCCTCACTTGGTAGTATCTCGATCTCAAATCCAGCTTTGTAAACCACTATGCTTCACCTAGCTGATCGAACAAGTTAGCTATCAATGGAATGGGATACTTATTCTTCACGGTGATTTTGTTAAGCGCCCTAATAGTCTCTGAATGTAACCCGTATCTAACAGCTCCTTAAGTTACTTCCTGAGTTCTTTTAACTTGGGGGGTGCCATTCGGTAAGGCACCCCAGTAGGTGGTCTTGCACTAGAAACTAACTCTATCATATGGTCCATCTCTCGTTTAGGTAGGGGCTTCTTAGGCAATTTAGGAGGCATAACGTCCTTGAATTCCTTTAGGATATGAGAGACTTCTTTAGGTAAAACCTTTGATGAGGAATTATCCTTTACATCCCTAAAGGATACAAGAAAGGTGGGTTGCGCCTTCTTCACCCCTTTAAAAAAATGCATGGTTAAAATTTGTGTAGATTGAAGGTCGGTTTCTCTAGCCAAAAGCACCATGTAGGTGTTGCCTTCCTCCAAGATATACATTGTGTTGACAAAAGAAATGGGTACAACCTTAACACGATCCATAAACTCTACCAAGTACAACTGGATAATCATCCATTAGTATAATAGAAAAATCTACAAGACCACATCATTTACCCATGCATACCTCTATACCTTGAGCAATGCCAAAAATTGACTTTAGCTCTGAATTCATTGCCTTTAGCCATCCTCACTCCTTGTTGTATTTGCTGCATAACCGTCTTACTTCCTCTTCTTGAAGGAAATTGTTGGAAGCTTTAATATCCACTAAGGTTTTAACCATTTGGTCACTTATCTTTGCTTCTATGTATAATCGTCCTTTCTTCTCAGTCTTAGGCACTTCGACCTTGGCTTTGATAGCATTGAGGATTTGCAAGGATCTAATCTTTGTATCTTCACGTTGTTGTTGTTCCTTCCTTTATTCAACTATGGCCGAAAGCTTGGCTTTCTTTTGACAATCCTTTGCCTTATGTGACCCGTCACAAAAGTAGCATTTAAAAGGGCCACTGTCACTACTTTAACCTTCCTTGGTGTTCTTTCCTTCCTTAGGCCCATTATATTTATGGAAACATCCTTTGTTTGAAGGATTATCTCCCTCACTCTTTTCTTTGTCATCCTTGTCCTTATGAGACTTAAGCTTTTCAAACTTCTTGAACTCTATTAATGATTCGGCAATAGAAATAGTAGTGATGAGATTTTAAACACCATTTCTTTGGATCTCCATCTTTGCCTAATTTTGTAAGTCATCTTTGAACACAAAGAATGCTTCTTTGTAGGGATGATTACGAATTTCTAGTAACACTTCAGAGAATTCCTTCACATACTCTCGTATGCTCTTCTTTTATTGAAGATGCCTTTGCTTCGCTGTCGCCTTTTCCTCAGCATTCTCTGAATAGAATTAAAGCTTAAGCTCTTCCTTGAACTCGTCTCATGTGTTAATGATGCAAGTACCTTTTTCGATATCACCGTACCTCCTTCTTCACTACCATTGCGATATCCACGAGTTATAAAGCGGAACTATCGATCTTTTTGGCATTCTCCAGGATACCAAGTGTCATAAAGTATTGCTCCAAGCTCCATAGAAAGTTATCAACCTTCTTCGTGTTTTTCGACCCATTATATGCCTTAAGTCTTGGAACATCTACCTTTGAAGAAGCAACTACTGTAAGCAAGACAATGTTTCCATCTTGAGCAACTGCCTTTTTGTAAAGAACTAGTTCATCCTTGGTCTCCTTCAACTTGTTAGAGACTCTTTCGAGCTCTTCCTTCAATATCACAACCTCACAATAGAGGGTTTCTTCCAAGGTCTTCACTTAGTCTATACACCTTGATAGGGCTTGGTTCAAGACACATTGCATCTCCTCACGAAGCTCTTTACTCTCCCTCTCGAGCTCGTCGATGCATTGGTCTACCACCACAAACTTCTCCTACCTATCCGTCACATCCGTCACATTAAATAATCTACAAATAAGGTATCTAAAGATATATATAGTCATCTACCTCCTCAAGACAAGATTTATTTAATCTAACAATTCCTATTTTCTTTCCAAATTATTTTACATTACTCTATACTTTAAAAAAAATAAAGAAGTAATTTATAAAATTTTAGAAGTTTTCACCTAATTATGAAAGTATAAAGAATAAGTTCTTTAATAACTTAATTTAGACAAAATTACCTTACACGTGACATTGGATAGGGATTTGGGTGGCTGTTTTTCTTTAAAAAAAATTTTAAAAAAAAATCTCGCCGCCGCCAAGCCAAGCCAAGCGTCCCGCTATCCAAACTAGCCAAGCCAGTTCCCGCCTCAGTTCAATTGATGACATGTCTCTCTTCCTCTATCTTTATTTATTTATCATTATTTTTTTAAGATAATAATAATAATAATAACAACGTTATAATGGATTGGATAAATGTATGGTGTCCACTTTTCTATTTAACAAATGAATTCCCCCCTCCCTCAAATAAAAAAAAAAAAAACCCTAATCTCAGTGATTTTTAACTTCCCCTCCCGACGGACCGATCCCATACCCGTCGGGTCATTTGCCGCTTTGTTATGACCCGACGACAAGACCACAGCCACTTGAATTTCCGGTTAGCTTTTCCTCCGATCCTGAATTGGGCTTCCTTTTTAATTAGTAGTAAAATTTATAACTTCTCCAATCCAATCCATAGCTGCGCTGCCCAGGTAGCTTTTTCAAATCTTTTTATGGTCCTTTTTGGTTTTGGTTGATAGATAGTTGATAGATACTTATCATGGTTCGTTCTGTCGGGGTCCTCCCCATACTCATGCTCACGCATTATCTTCTTTTTCTTTCTATTTTAGATACCCGGGAATTTTTTTTATATTTTTACATTTTTTATTTTTGGAAATGGAGGCTTAAATTGCCTTTTCCAATTAACTGCCACGTCTTCCTGTAATGGAGGTGAAGCCTTCCCTTTCTTTTCTTCATTTCCAGTTAATGTACATTTTGTTGGCCATCCAGATTATTTTTATTGATTTTACTAATCTATACTCGTCGACAATTTTGTGGACTTTGGATAAGCTCTGTAAGCTCCTCAATGTGTATATGTGTGTGTGTATACGTATGCATGAATCAAAGGTGTTTCCATTGAATTTCATCGTGCATTAGGAAATGATTTACACAGTGATGAATAAAACATATGCCTTTATTTTTTTTGTGAGCATGCGTGTTGTTGTTTTATGCATGGGATCTCTTACTGAATTGCAAATGAGGAGCAAGTTATTGTTACGTGATGGAACAATGGTAGGAAAGCTAAGCTACTCAAGTGTGGATAGGAGAATAGCATACATCTAGGGCTTCTCTCTCTCTCTCTCTCTCTCTCTCTCTCTCTCTCTCTCTCTCTCTCTCTCTCTCTCTCTCTTTTTTTTTTTTTTCTTTTGTTTTAGCTGTGTACTGTCTTCTAAAGATAATGTATATTGCATTTACATGGTCGAGGCTTTCATTAATTAGCAACCTGTTTTGATGTGCAGATATTCGAAAGTCACGAGTTTCGTGTGATGGATTTGTCAGAAGAAGTCAAGCTCAAATCTAGCCGATTGAAGTCTGTTGTATGGAATGACTTCGAACGGGTGAAAAAAGGTGACACATTTGTGGCTATTTGTAGGCACTGTAAGAGGAAATTAAGTGGATCAAGTGCTAGTGGAACATCGCACCTAAGAAACCATTTAATTAGGTGTCAGAGGAGATCTGATCACGGCATTGGACAGTATCTTTCGGCAAGAGAAAAGAGAGAGGATGGAGCCCTTGTGCTGGGAAATGTGAACATTGAGCCAGAGCAGGAGAGGAACGAACCACAACCTATTAACATTGTGGATTATAGGTACCAACAATTGCGATTGAAAGATGATGCTGCTGTTCACATCGCAACCAATAACTTGGATCAAAGGCGAAGTCAATTTGATCTAGCCCGCATGATTATTTTACATGGCTATCCCCTAGATATAGTTGAGCACGTTGGGTTTAGAGTTTTTGTTAGGAATTTACAACCATTGTTTGAGCTTGTGACATTTGAAAAGGTTGAGGCAAGCTGCATGGAAATTTATGCCAAGGAAAAACAAAAAGTATATGAACACTTGGACAAATTTCATGGAAAGATTAGCCTTAGTGCTGAGCTTTGGGCAGCCTCAGAAAATTCCCAGTATTTGCGTCTAATGGTGCATTATATTGATGAAGCTTGGCGATCAAAGAAGAAGATGCTAAATTTCATTCCAGTTGATCCTTCTCATTCTGCAGACATGCATTCGGAACTTATCATGGCATGCCTAATGGACTGGGATATTGACCGAAAATTGTTTTCAATAACATCTGATATGCATACTGCAAATGACAATATCATTTATAGAATTAGGGACCGGCTATCCCAGAACAGGTTTCTTCTCTGTAATGGGCAATTATTTGATATTCGCTGTGCTGTTGATCTTCTCAATCTGATGGTTTATGATGCCTTGGGAGCGCTGTTTGAGACAACATATAAGATTCGGGCGAGCATACGATATGTCAAAAGTTCACATCTAACTCAAGCAAAGTTCAGCGAGAAGGTTTCACAAGCTGGAGTTCAGATTCAAAAGTGCTTATGTTCCGATAATCCATCACAGTGGGAATCAACATGTGCTATGCTTGAAGTTGCTTGCGAATACAGGAGGGCTTTTTCTCTTCTACAAGAAGAGGACCCTGCCCAGGCAAATGCTCTGTCTGATTTGGAGTGGGACAGGGCAAAGGCAGTTACTGGCTGGTTGTCTCGCATTGCCGAATCTAAAAATCTTTTCGTGAAGAGCAAATATCCAACTGCAAATATATACTTTCCTGAGATTTGTAGCATACACTTGAGTTTAATTGATTGGTGCAAGATGTCAGATGGTTTTATTAGTTCCATTGCCAAGAAGATGAAGAGTAGGTTTGATGACTATTGGGACAAGTGCAATTTGGCCCTGGCAGCTGCAGTTATGTTAGATCCACGGTTCAAGATGAAGGTGATAGAGTATTACTATCCGCAATTATTTGGTAGTGGCTCTGGAGAGTTAATTGATGAAGTGTCTGAGTATATAAAGGCACTCTACAATGAACATTCGGTTGGCTCCCCTTTAGCCTCTCTTGAAGAAGATTTGACTTGCCAAGTGAGTGACAGTGCCGGCTGCTTACCTAGTTGTGGAGGAGAATCTAAGGACAGGCTGATAGGATTCGACAAATTCCTCAATGAAGGCACCCAGGGTGAAGGCTTCAAGTCTGATTTGGATAAATACTTGGAAGAACCTCTCTTTCCTCGTGGTCCTCCTTCTGATTTTAATATACTGAACTGGTGGAAAGTTCACACTCCGAGGTATCCAATACTATCTATGATGGCTCGAAACATCCTGGGGATTCCCATGTCAAAGTTCACACCGGAGCCTGCTTTCAAGAATGGAGGCAGCGTGCTTGACTGTGATTGGGTTTCACTGCAACCATCTACTGTCCAAGCATTGACGTGTTCACAAGATTGGATAAGAAGCGAAACAAACGGTTGATGCCTTGCAATTTTCTTTTCTGGTTTTGTTTGCGGTCTCTCCAATGTACTACCCTCTATGCTGCATCTTAGGCGGTCAACTGCATGAGCATACGTCCTTCTGCTATGATCACCAATAGTCCATCTATAAATTTCCTTCTGTTTGTTCATATTTAGGGCGCTTTGTCTAATGTCATGGAATATTGAATATAGTCAGAATTGAGGACCCAGGAGTTTTTGCCTCCCGGAGCAGGACTATGTACTTTTGTGGCCTGGCCAGGGATGGAACTTTTGGAAGCATACAAGGAAAAGTAGTAATTCTGCCACGTCCTTTAAAGGATAACATGAAGACGTCCGTCAATGGCAGATGGATGACATAAACTAATTGGCCCATGTATTAGTAATCGCGAGTCATTTTCTTGCAATGCATTGGACAAATTGACTATCACTATTTTATTGTGGTTCATTGACTGAAGAAACCCTGGAAACTGGAGTGACAACTTTGGATAGAACGACACTTAATATTTAGTGTAGGTTTTGTATTCTATGCTGTAATTTGTAATACAACAATAATTATTACTCAAGTTTGTTTATTATGCGAATAAGCTTATAAAATCAAGTTTTTGTTTTATTAAAACTATGATCGTGGTATACCATCTTCTACTCTAATATTTTAAACAAATCGGACATATTATGTTATAATCTTAAATAATTCAAATCTTAGTTCTAAGTAACATTACACACATTATAACTAATCACAGTATAATAAAAATTTATATCAATAAAAAAATGACATTGATTGAATAAATTAACAATCATAGATTAAAGTTATTAGCTTCCAAACTCTATTCAATAGAGTTTATATTCTAAAGATTTGAGTTTATGTATTCGAATGATATTAAAATTACAACTTTTTTAATTTCTCTTACAAAATTTTTTATCTTTTTAGTATTCTTTTTTCTATCTATTATACAATTTCTCTTACAAATTTCCTTTGAAAGTTTTCTATAAATATAACATGTTAATGAATAATTTTTAATTCATTTCAAATTATTATTTGAAATTTTTTTTTTGAAATATAATTTCACTAAAAATATTGTGATTCACGTGTTTGTTTTAATAGGTTGAATGCAAGAGCATAAAAGGTGTACGTATGTATGTGAAATGGATGCCAAATTTAATCATATGGTGCTTGATGAAGAGCTTGGCTTGTTTATCCGCGGCACACGAAAGAAGAAGATTTACTAGGAAACATTGACTATTAGCCACCGATTAAAAGAATCCAAACGTTAGTGCGTCCAAAAAACATTACCACATGAAACAATAGCACTGGACTTTTGCTGTACATCCCCCTCTCCAGTCGATCTTAATTTCTACTGCGCACTTACGTATCTTTATTTCTTTGTAACTAGGAAACTAAGTGTCCAACATTTTTTCGGTTATTTATCTAGGAAATACCTCCGACTTCCGATGTGACACAGCGGCCTCGCCATCTGGATGGATGTCTGACTACATAGTTATGTGGCAAACATATGCAAAGATTAATTAGCACAAAATTAAATCAACATGAAAAAATCGTGTATATGCATATGCATATATAGCCTAAACAGAGAATCATTTTGAGATGGGGCATATGTCTTCACAAGCCGTCCCTTGGCACTTATTGGCACATAGATGTCACTTCAAGCATTCCATTCCAATTTCCCCAAGGGAGGGAGGTATTGTGGGGGAAGATGGCGACAGGTTATCCAACATTTAAGGGCATTACGTATCGGATTGAATGATCCTAGCATCTTTGGCCATCATTTCTGTAGCTGTAACGGGAATACCCTCCTTCAAAATATTAATATTTGCCATCACTTCATTTTGAGAGAGATTGATTGGGATGTACTACGCAGTGTTGCCCGTTACCCCCCACACTTGCTTTCCTTTCTTCTTTCCAAAGAAGGGAAAGAAGCAATGCATCCTATTCACGCTTTTGCTGCCCGCCTTTTTTCACAACTTGCGCGGCCACCCCACATGTGCCATTCACATTTACTGTTGGTCAGACTTCCACCCTCATTGTTCCAAAAAATAAAAATACTTCCACCCCCGTCTCCGTAAAATATTCACCTCTTTTTGGATCATTTCACTCAATTCCGTCTGTTTTAATCAATTTCAATACGATCAATCGTTTTTTTTCTTAAAGTATAACTGATCGATCCTTTTAAGTTCTCGTGCTTGCAGGCATTTTTAATTAAGAAAATACTTACGCATACAAGCAAATTTCCCACCTCGATCTGCCGACCACCCACCCCCTGCCAAACAAAAAAAAAAAAAAAGAAGAAGAAGAAACACCTTGCTAATGTTTTAAAGGTGAACTGGGTGGGTCCGACCCAAGGCCATATGCTCATAGTCTCCTGTTCCTAAAACATATATATATCAAGTCTCAAAGAGAATAGGAAAGATAACTAATGTCGCATGTACATAAAATAAAAGTTATTTGGATATTGCTAGACACTAGTTAAGAATATTGATGAAATTGATTGAAGCTAATTTGAGTAATACAAGGTATAAAAGATCACTCAAGTATGCTTAACAATTTGGTTCGATTAAAGTGAGTTTTTCGAATGCAAACTATAAACGAAGTAATTAGAGTGGTTTTTGATGAATCAGTTTATCGATTTGATTGGTTAACTATAATTTTCGACTTGATTACTGTTTCTTTTTTTTTTTTTTTTTTTTATTTACACACCCCCGGAAATTAAATAGCGTATCAAGTTCTTGACTAGACTTCAGTATCTTGATGCGAAGCATCCTCAAATTAGATCAACCAATGTAGGAGGCATGATCGTCATACGAAAATGATTAGCCATGCTTATTTCACCCTTAATTTATGCAAGACATGATATATAACTTGCGATGACGCAAAATAAATTTCTTAATTTGGATTCAAAAGCAGGAGTAAGGAGGACTGGGGCTTCCAGCTCCGATTGTCTACAGAGCACACTTTGAAGCAAATGATCGATGACAAAGATGAATATATAAACTCGCTCACCTTGATTAATATGTAGTGGGAAATGCGTTCCCATTTGAATTCATGTCGTGTACGTTAATTGAAGTTAAGAGGACGCATGATTTAAATGGGAAAGAGGATAACATTTTGATATGGCAAGGTGTGGAAAATGGAGTAGAAACTTTATAGTGCAGCACAACTAAGGAACTGGCGGTGAAATTGCGCCTAGCAAGAGCAGGGGATCCCACCAATGCCCCAGATGGAAAAAAAGGTAAAAAAATCTAGATTCCAAAAAAAAAAAAAAAGAAAAAAAAAAGGGTTCTCTTATTCGTAGCAAAAAGGAAGTGAATATGAGGAGATGGTGAACAGAACATCAAATGGGAGTTCCCATTGACGTCCGAGGGGATATTTTCAACCATGGAAGGGAAAATATCCTACCCTTTCGAATTTGCTTCCATTGCAGCCTAGCTAGAGTAGATCAACTGTCAAGATTCAAGAGCTAGGAGTGCAACCTATACTTCAATTGGATATACACCATTAATTATGCAAACTTTCAAGTCTTCGAAAAACTACCACAGATACTAATATTGTGTTGATTTTTTTACAGCCCCGGTTGTCGAGGCAGGCAAGCAAAGGCCTCGAACTACAGAGAAAGATCAATCTAAGAGTTAATATTACAAATATAAATATGTGATTTTGTGAATCGTAATAAATATAATTTAAATTTTTTCATAATAAACATGTTTTGTTATTAAAATTTATTAACATCACTTCACTTCCTATCGTGTCAAGATAACTTGTACAGCATAATGATGTAAATAAAATAATAATAATAATAATAATAATTTATTGTGCGTTATTAACTATAAAAAACTTTAATATAATAAATTTGTTATAAAAAATTTTACAGTAACAAAACTATTGCATTTTAAATTTCAGATTATATTTATTTATAATTTTTAAAATTATGAATTTATTTGCATATGAATCTTAAGTTTAAGGCCAGCAATGTTACCGTACCAACCATTCTCTTATATTTTTTGGATTTGTTCATGAGCCCAGCCTGTTTTGGTCCGCATACCTTTTTTTTTTTCTCTTTATTTTTTTGGACCTTTTCAAAATATTCGATAATAATAATAACAACAACGACGAACTGACGAGGAGCAGCTTGTGGGTTAGGGAAACCCGGGAATGCGGTTATTTTGTGAAGTGTAACGAAATTATACATAACATAGCATCAAATCAATATAAATAGAAAACGAAAGGAAAACAGAGAAAAAAAAAAAAAAGAAAAAACACAGAGGATCGGAGGACAAGAGGCATGCGTTCTGTTGCCGTTCTGTTGCCGGGAAGGGAAGAAAACCAGAAGCAAGCAAGAGGCGGCGCCGATTGCTTCAGCCAGCCTTATGCCTTCAGTCGAGTTCCTTTGAGATCAGATCAGGTAACTGTGTCTGTCTGTCTGTCTCTCTCTCTCTCTCTCTTTTTGTGTGTATGGAATTAGAATAGATTTCTTCATTTCTTCTCAAAAATGCACAGCAAAAGCGAAGCTTAGCCGTGTAAATTTCTTCCGTTCCGTTGAACTCTATATAATTACTTGAATTAGGAAAACCTACTAGAATTCCCTAGAGAAATTCCTATGACCATGTAGATTGTCCCAATCAAACCAATTCTTTCCATTGATTCACAGCTGAGCCTTGCTCTCTTCCTTCCTTTTCCCAAGAATCACGACCTCCCGGAAGGATTTTTTTTTTTTTTTTTTAAAAAGGGAGCAAAGCAAGAGGAATAATATATCTCGCTCCCCCTGGGCGGGCCATTCCGTTAGCCGAAAGAAATCTTGTGACACTGGCTTTGTTATGATACCACGTCAGCTCTTTATTTCTGTCTCTCATGGTTTCTCTCTCTCTTTTTTCTTTAATTTTTTTTTTCAGCGGAGCAGAGCATGTGATGTAAGAGAGCTCCGAAACTGGATTTAAAAAAAAAAGAAAAAGAAAAGAAAAGAGTGAGAATTACTCCCTACACTCTTCTTGTTGTTCTCTCATGTCCTACCCATTTTGGCTTTTTTTTTTCTCCTTTAAAAAGAATTTGGCTGATTGGAATTCTTCTTTGTTTCTTTTTCGTGTATTTCTTTCTCGTTCTAAACAAATCAAAAGGAGAAGCTCCTCCCGTATTTTCACTCTTTAGAAATGTTGAAGCGTGGAGCCAAATCAAAGTTGTGGCATATTTTTCAGAACTCCCGGCTGCCAGTCCTTATCTCGAGTCTGGTTCTAGTTCTCATGTTCTTGATATTCCCACTCAGTGATGAAGGTAAAATGTCCCCTTCTTCATTAGGCTTTCCAATGCAGAAGTGGAATGCTTTTGGTTCCGTGCAATTTTACCCGACGGTGGAGTTCAGAAATGGAACGGATTTGATATGGAAAATACCCGATTCACCAAAAGCAGTTCTCTTTCTGGCCCATGGATGTAATGGCAGAGCCTTAAACTTTTGGGACAGATCGCCCAGCTGCCCCAATTGTATTGGTTTGCCCGAAGAAAGGCTTCTTGTTCTTCATGCACTTCATCGTCATTTTGCTGTCATCACCATATCAAGTGCTGGGAGGTGCTGGACATTTGGCAAGGAACTCTTTGTTGTTCAAAATATCATGACATGGTGGGTAGGAAGAAACAAGCTTGAAAAGTTGCCTTTTGTGGCTCTTGGGGCCTCCTGGTGGTCACTTTGTTTCAGCACTTGCCACTCACTTAAGGTTTAGCAGCATTGCTCTTATGATTGCTGAAGGGGTTTTTGATCAAATGGATCTCACAGAGGACTATCCACCTACACTTTTTGTGCATATGCCCAAAGATTTGTTTAGACAGCAAAAGATAAGTGAATTCATGGACACCATGAAAAAAAAAGGCATTAAAGTTGCAGAAATTGAATGTGTGGAGTACCCATTGTCACCGAGTCTTTTAGCTGATAGAATCCCAGGACTTGAACAAATTGTTTCTGCAAAGCTGTTTAAGCTATTTTGTGACAGAGGCGTCATTGATGAGAAGGGATACCTGAAGAAAGATGGACGTGCAACACGGTGGAAGGAAGCTGTACGGAATGCTGGGAACATTGAGCTGGATAGCAATTTGGTGCAACATGTGCAGGAGGAACTGAATCTTGCATTTGCTTACCATGAGATGACTAGCTTGCAATCCGAGCAGATTTCAAATGGTTTGAATCGCATATGAAATGAGGATAATATATTGTCTAAGATTCACTTCTCAATTCTGCGACAGTAAATCTCTCTGAATTCCAGCTGGAACCCTTTCATCAGTAAAGACTGAAGAAGTGATCTCATGTAAAGTTAGCACGGTCAATTCTAGTCCCCAGAATTTTGATTAGCATGACTTTTCTTAAATGCTCTGTTTGGATAGTAATATGCTAATGTTTGCTCTCTCTCTCTCTCTCTCTCTCTCTCTCTCTCTCTCTCTCTGTTTCCTTTTTTTTTTTTTTTCTAATGAAAAGACATGCATAGAACTTGAGCATGTGACTATTATTAGGGAGCGTGGACTTGTTGGCCTAGAAATCAATGTTTTTAACATTACTGTGAATCGTGTGGCACTCCATGACATTATTATTATCATTGAAACTCTCACATTACACAATTATGAGGTCCAAGGAAAAAGCATCTGCTGCTGATCTTATTTTCTTGATGGCCAGGGGTTGTTGACCATTTAATTGAAGTAATGGCCCCTCGGGAATCCTGTTTATCATTCAAGTGGAACTTTTCTTGTAAAGAAGGTTGCAACGCATTTTTGTAGGTGGAAGGACATTATCTGTTCTTTCCTTTATTTGTCCTGCTTATGCAACCTTCTCTCCCGTATTTCCCTCTCCTTCTATAAATGTGCTAGATTTTTCTTTTCCACTGAAGAGTTTGTCTCTACTTTTCTGAACTCTTCCTTTGCGTGTTTTCTTGGATGTAATTGGGTGGTGTTTTTTTTTTCTTTTTTAATGTTGAGTGTGTGTATCTATATCCTTAATCATGTGGACTTACAAAGTTGACATGACTAATTTTAAAGTAGTGTGCGGAAAGAACTCTTTTGGTGGAAAAATATTTCTAGATACTTTTTTGAGTTTGAAGCACACATTTTATTGCCTTTTCTAGAGGGAGATTCGGAGTTGACCATACATATCTTCAAGGCACCCAAGTGTTAGTAAAGTGTCTATCGTCAAATTCAAAGCATTAGGAGTAGGACCAAGGATTCAATAAAATGCCGAGTATCAAGACACTGAAACACAGAATAGCAGGCACCAACAAAATATAAAAAAGCTAAAGTCAAAAGTCAATCCTCAGGTTTGGGGCCTGAGCCTGCCCTCGTTGGCTAGCTTAAAGAGGTGGCCCTGAGCTGCTGCAGCCTTATTGGGGCCAAGAGCAGCAATAAGGCTTTCTCTGGCTTGCTTTTTCGTGAAAGGAAATCTGTTGGAGTGGAGTAAGGAAGCACTCCCCTCTCGGTAGAGCGACCCGTAACCTCAGTTCGGTTATTGAATAATGCTTGCCCCAACTCCTGGCAAGCTAGTCACTCCAAGTGCACCGCCTAATGTTCCTCACCAGCGAAAGAGACCCGATATTATTCCGGGGTGAGTCCTCCAGTAGCTGTCCATAAGGATTTTCACGGAAAAGTTATGCATGTGAAGATTTCTTTGAGTGTCTTGTGATTCGTATATAATGTGAGCGACGGATAAAACTTACTAGCATGGGCATGGTAAATTTGGATCAGGAACAGATGGAGGTGTGGGAACTGAGATTGGACTTGGTGGTGGATTGACAATGATTGTTGAAAAAGATATTTTTATTTAAAAGAAAGAAACAGAGAGAGAGAGAGAGAGAGAGAGAGAGAGAGAGAGAGAAATGTCGGTCGTTTTAAAAAGTAGGGACAAAGGCGGGGCAGGGCGCACCGGACGCGAAGTCGCGAACCAGTAGGCACATAAATTAGTAAGTTATGAATGAAAACCGAGGTGCCAATTGCCAACTTACGCACATCGCTTGCATTCATTCGTTCGTTCGTTTTTCAGTTGCAATTTAAGAGGATATATAATATGTGCAGAAATTTATTTGAAAGTTGTTTTTAGAATAATAGTGAGAGATAGGTGAACTATTCTGCATATCTGACGGAAAATGCTGCTCCCATTATCGCCACAGAAATACAGAATAGAGGGAAGGAATGACCCCCACCCTACCCTGTCATGGTCAACTTCAATTTTTTTTAAGTGTGGTATTGGTCCCTCTTGCTTCGCTCGGACTAACGTGAAGAGGATTTTGGGCATTACGTTTGGAAATACTTAATAGACCCATTTGAGGCAAGGGATACACCCAGAAATTCTGGTGATCAACTGGTATAAGCTCTGATACTACAAGGCTATGGTGCCACCGGCGGGGTGGCTTTTCAAAAAGAATTTCTTTTCTTGGTTTTGGATTTGGTGTATTTATTATTATTATTATTGGGTCTGGGCCTCATTCACCAACAGCTCACGTGCATGGCACCAGATTACGTGGCCGAGGGAGGGGAGGGGAGGCAAGACACAGTCTCCGTTTCGTTTCTCTCGCTTCCAGTTCCACCCATTCTTGACATGTCTTTCGGCCTTGATTTTCAATTTGATGCAAGCACTTGTATTCTCAACGACCCAACACCATGAATAATGGAATCGACTTCGAGTTCCTGTTGTTTGGATCTAACAAGAATTACTAATTATTATTTTTTCGAGCTATATAAATAAGGATAAATGATCTCATTTCCATCCCAAAACTTTAATAATTAGCCATTTACGCGACAGTGGTTTATTAAAACTATACTCATAGTATTCTCATCTACTGTATATGTGTTTCTTTTAAGACAAAACTATCCATATTCTAATATAGTTTTAAAACTATTCATATTCTTGTCTATCCATATATTTACTTCTTGTTAGTTCGTGAGTTGATTCATCGTTTGTACTGTTCCCGTTTTGGTCCCTTTTATTTCATTGACATAAATGACGTGTGTTAATGCTTTGCAGCAACAATATCGAGCTTCTACTTGTTGAACTGGAACCACATCCATTCCATATAATCTGTTTTAACCCTCGAGACAAGAAGAATCCCATACGCAAACTATAATTCTACAACCTTTTCCTTCCTTTTTCAACCCTCCCATACTCCCTCACCAATCATTAGCAGCGAAAGGGTTGCAATGAGGTAAACTTTCCCTGAAGCTTCGTAGGCTAAAATGCAGAACTTTAAGAATGCAGAAGGCCCCAAGTACCCTACCCAAATCACATTGACACAAGATATAATTGGAATTTTGTAGAATAGAGCATAAATTCTGACGACTTTATATTATCAGTCAAAAACCAAATCATATTTGTCCAGTGACCCAAATTAAAAATATAAATGCTCGATTCATCATAAAGGGACGAAGGGAAGAGAAGAGGAAGAAGGCTTAAAAGGCGAACCAATAAGTCTAGAGTCAGCAGAAGCCAATAGAAAGTAAACGCAAACAGTAACAACAGTAACTAGGGAATCCAAAAGCAAGCTAAAAAGCCTAAATAAGAACTGCCTTTAACCTCAACTTCAATGCCTGCAGACTCAGTTTTTCTTCTTTCTTTCCATAATATGGGGAGAGGAACGTCAAGTCTTAGAACCTTGCACTGCTTGCACAACTCCACGTATGACAGCATTGGAAAGAATGAGAAAGTTCTTATTTTATGACATTGATCGATAGTATCGCTGATATAAAACCTTTTCTTTCCTGAATGAAAGTTAATGTACAGTTTCTCCTGCCCTACCTAAGAGAATCTGAGAATGCTGGCTCTATGAGAAAAGGATCCCTCCCTAAATTCCATTGTTCATTTGCACCAGCCACCGCATAAACTCGTATTTGTGAGCACACAGGTCCTCCTTTTAAGAACACACAGGTCCTCCTTCCTATTCCCTTCTTTAATACATTCTTGTCATTCCATACTGAACAGCCCCAACCTTTCTGTGAGAAGCTGCACTCGTCACAGAGGCCCTATTTCCACCATGTTTAGCTTTGGCCTGCAACAAGCTTGCATCAATTGTAATGCAGTCATCAACATGTTCCACCTTACTCAATCCTGCCTGAGTCATAAGAAATGGGTTGGAGTCGATGTTGATGGCCACATCTGGACCAAATTTGGGAACCATGCCACAGTGCTGGGCTTGCTGTGAGGGCAAGTCCCTCTCAGCTTCCATTGTAGATCCATCTTGGCTTCCAGTGCTGGGTTTGCAATAACAATAAGCAGAAGGGGCAGCCTGAGGTGGAAGGACTGTGCTTCTGATGAATGTTCTTTGATCATAGGCATCTCTTGAGATACTTCCATTGTCATATGATAAAACTGGCCCAACTAATTTTGTTGGATTAGCTGCAGGAACAATTCAATAAATCACCACAGGAACATTTGCAAAAGAAGTTCAAGAGAAAAACAGCATTGTCAAACTTAGTACCTAGTGTAACTCGCTGTGGTGCCTGCAAGGTCCTTAACATATTTACAGAAATTTCATCCGAATCTCTGAGATTTTTGTTGTATAATTGCTCTATAGTTTGTCGTTCTTTGATGGAAGCCACATTTTCTTGTTCCCCAGGAGGTATTGTGTTTGAGTATACAATTGTGGACCTGAAAATTCATTGGGAGAAAGTTGATCCTAGTGACAAAGCCATTAAACACCATGCAGGTATGCTGTCAATAACTAATCCATCAAAAATTACGAAGGCTGCAACTGCTGTTTATAAGCTAAGAAAACTATAGCATTGAACAGAATCTGCCAAAAAGGGCAAGAAAGATCCCAGTTCTATTCCCAATCCTATGATGAAGAAAGGATGGAAACGAAAAATAGGAGGTACCCCCAGTTAATAATTGCTTTCAGTGATTTCTGATGTACTAAAAAAGAAAGTTGCTTTAAGCAAAAATGAATCTTTAATAAACTTAACCTCTTAAGAAAGCTTGTCCTACTAGTTTGCTCACCCACCGTTTTTGACAGTGAGCCATTGTTTTCATTGCACTGCCTTACATTTAACACAACTTCAAAATTTCTCTCCTGTTCACTAAGTACTTGTTACCTATGTATCTATTCTTTAAGAAGAATAAACAAGCACTACTTCCCAATCCAATAAAACCCTAAAGGATAAAAATTTGCCCTGGTGATTCCCGTAAATGCAAGCTAATGGTAAAACCACCAATATCGACCAATGCAACTTATCAAATGACAAAAACAGCAAAACAAATATTAGACCAGCATAATTCATTCATAAAGAGATAAACAGTAATTATGGAAAAACAAAATTAGAAAATATAATTACCTGGGAAGTGATGCATGCTTTCTTTCAAGTGGAATAACTGGCCCATTTTTACCACCATTTTCTTCAAGATGTGCAAACTGTTTTCTAAATTGATCGACAGCACTGATGTGAAACACACACCACAAATCAGGAAAAAGCCAAAGCATGGAGCCAATGACATTACCTGCACTTGTAATACAAAATAAATAGAAAGAGAACCCATAAGGTCAGAACCTTGGATAAAGAAAATTAGTCCTCTCAGCCCCATTTATATAGTCTTTGAGCAGTTGAGGATGATATTCAAGTATCTCTCGGAAAATAAGTTCCCTTATGTCCTCCTTTGTAACTCTTCGCCTATCAAACTCAAACTCCATCTTTGTTATTGGCTGACAGGAAGGTTCCCTCTCAACTTTTGCCAGTCCCTTGAAGTAAGGGTCTGCCAGTGCCTGATGAGGAAAAAAAAAGGAAGTCAAATGATAAAAAAATATATATATATATATATATATATATATATATATATATATATATATATATATCAACTTTATTATAGTCCAAGGTCAAGATAGCATCCCAAACTAAGCACATTCAGCTTTCTGAGCACAGTAAATAAAGGACCAAAAGAAAAGTATCAACCAGAGAATGGTATTAAGGCTCGTGCAGAACAGTTGGAATGGTGCATTTAGAATGCACCATCCACTTGCAGATGCATTTTATAATATTTTTGATTTTTTTTTATGCACTTTATAGTCATACATAATGTGGCAAACCTCTTCAGCAGTTGGCCGGTTTTTTGGATCGAAAGCAAGCAGCCTTTCCAACAGACGAAGTGCCAACGGATCTGTATTTGGAAATTTCTGCACAAACGACACTGGCTGCTTTTTCCTCATGGTTGTTAAGTATCTCCTCGCCTTTTCATTTCGGACCTGGATCCATTAAGTAAAAAGGTTCATGACATAAAAAAGTTTGCGCATCTTCCATTGCAAATGTGCAAGACACTGTGTGCATGGACTTGGAAAGGCCTTGCATGAAGAAGTGATTCAGGGTTTATGGTTAGGTTGGACATAGATGTGTGTTGAGACTATTATCAAAAGCATCAAGTGCAAAGCATAGGCATACAAGATTTTGTCAGAAGTTTCAAAGACCTGAGAGATTGTATCTAATGAAGGTGTTCCCAGCAGATCTGTCATCAAATCAAGCTGGTGGACTACATTTTTGCCAGGGAACAGAGGTTTCCCTGTTAGTACTTCAGCAAATATGCAGCCTATACTCCATATGTCAATTGCTGGTGTATACTGCAAATAGATTCCATCAAAGAAACTTAATTAAACCTCTCAAACCTGACAACTCATAGGGTAAAAAAAAAAAAAAGAACAAGAAGAAAAGAGTGCATTGAAGACACTGTTAGCACCATATCATTAAAGGTGACATGAAAAACATCATGAGGCAGGCCCCACACCCAACAAAAAGAATAAATATCTGCTTTGAATACAACCACAAACAAAACAAACATATTATGACATTCAAATCTTTATGACTATGGACTCTAGGCTATCAAGCCAATGTGTTCAAAAGCCATACCCTAGAGAAAAATGAACCACAAAGTTCCGGAGCCCTATACCACCTTGTAGCAACATAGTCCTGAAAAGGTAAGGTTAAGCTTTTAGAGCAAAAGTATCTTAAATTTCTAAGAATTGAATAAGCAAGTATGTGATGCTTAACTAGGAGCATAAAATCATCTTATACAGGCTGTAAAACATACCGTCCAGAAAATTGTTGAGGGTGTATCATTGAAGGCAACTCTTGCCAACCCAAAATCACAAATTTTAAGTTTACAGTTTGCATTTGCCAATATGTTCTTTGGCTTCAGATCTCGATGGTATACATTCGCTGCAGTCATGTATGCAAAAATAACATTAGCACCATTTTCTTGTGATTGTTTACAAACAAAAAGGCCAGAAGTATGTAATAAGAAAAATTATGATGAAATAATACAAAAATTCTGGAAGCAGGCCCTAGTCCCCTACCAAGAAATTGACACAACAGATGGATAGATGGACTGAAATGCATGTCATTAAATTATTGCCAATCTTAGGACAGTAAACTATGTTGACTACTGGCACATCCAAATGATGCAACCAGTCATCAAGCCATTGCCTTACACCAAGATTCTGAAGACTATCAAGCAAGGCATTGGAACAATTAGAGAACTATAGTACCTGTGTGGATATACTTTAATGCACGAAGTAGCTGGTAAAGGAAAAACTGGTAGTGCTCTTGTGTCAAGTCATCATTTGCCTTGATGACTTGATGAAGGTCTGATTCCATGAGCTCAAAAACAACATAAATGTCTTTGATCCCTTCTTGATGGTGGTAGCATAATGTGTTTAATCTCTACAATATCTGGGTGTCTTAAGAGTCTTAGCAGCTTTATCTCACGAAGGATACGAGCTGCATCTGAGATGTGCTCAAAAATATTGTGCATCTTCTTTATTGCAACTTTTTCACCAGTGTGAGTGTCTATGGCTGAGCAAACAACACCATAACTTCCTTTTCCAATAACTTCCTGGATTTTGTACCTATTGGCATCACTATATTTGGAGAAAACCTCCATCTCGTTTGTGTTCTGCAGCACAGGAATCTAAGTCAGAATAAATAAATAAATAAACTGTGGATATGCATGATGAACATGCCAAAGAAGCCCATCACAAACCAAAATAAGTTGCACAGAGAAAATAATCATTCATTCACTATAAAACGTGGGAGACCTTGTCATGTTATTGCTTGCTTCATAGGCATACAAGATTTTTTCAGAAGTTTGCCAACATATCTGAAGCCACATCAAGCTGTATTGGTGAACATTATATTCATCAATTTCATCAATATTTGTAAGCTTCGTGACATAGGGGTTCCAAGCATTTGATTATGAAGGACAAATAATAAGATGAACAAAAGAAATTCACATAAGAACATGTTTCTTTTCCAAAAAAAAAATACAATCCAGTCAACTAGTGTAAGTCAGCACTCCCACTTTTCTTTAATATTCCAGACACTGCAACAACATCGTAGCACTTTCCTCTTTCCAAATAAATGGCAATAATGACACAAAAAATGGACTATAAATTATTAAAATGCATAAATGAAATAAAAATCATAGTGCAACATGAACTGATATTATTTGCAAACATAAAGGAGAAGCTGTTAAGACAATAACCTAAAGAAAAGTTATACGACTGAGTTCTTGCAAATTTACACTCATAGCTCAGCATGACGCATTTCTGTTTTCACACAGGCAATGATGATGAATCAAATTTTGGATAACAGTCTCTCCTCCCCCAAAACAATCTTTTTTGTGTGTGCAGGGCAGGTCCTAGGGACCCAATAAGGACCTCCCAATTTCCAGGAAAACCAGGAAGCCTCAAATGTCAAAATCCGGGTAAAATTCATAGAATTTGGCATAAGAAAGTACACACATTCATTCACTTCAGCTTCCAGCCAGCAGACCCCCGGCCTTTTGGTGGGGGGGGGGGGAGGAATGAATGCTAAAACCAAAGCAAATAAATGAATAAATCTTTTAAAGGGGCGGCAGGTAAATTCAAAGAAAAGAAGAAAGTTTGAACAGAAAAATCCGATACTCAATGGGAAAATCCACTGATGAACCTGAAATCCGATCCATTTGCCGAGCAACGGAGAAGACCACGAACTACAGAGAATAGATTAAAAAGGAGAAAAGCATCTAATGCAATCATCGGAAAATAAAAGGCACTAAAATTCAACAGACTACATCGTAGAAAATAACTAGGGTTAACTACCGGTCTTGAAGAAATCCCAATTCAATGATGCCATTACTATAAATAAGGGAGGAATTAAAAAAAATAAATAGGGCAGTTCGCAGAAAAGCCAAAAAAAAAAAAAAAAAAATAAACACATAACAGAAACATATGCCATAGAAATAAAGAAAATACAATAAAATCATAGATTTCATCCAGCGCTACTAACAAATTTTTCGACCTACTCGACTCAACAAACACGAAACAGAAATAGAAGGTAGTAGTACTGAAATTACGGTCACTACACTAGCAATTAATCACGGAATGGAGTCGATTGAGATAGTAACAAAAAGGAGTGATCCTGCCTCGATATTACTTATGCAAGAACGGCTGCAGGATCGTATTTCGGTGGCATATTTCTCTGAAGTCTTGAATTTTTTTTAAACAAATTTAAAAAGTAATAATAATTGAGAGAGATATGCACATATCACCTTCTTCCGAGGATCTTGCTGCATTTTTTTTCCTCTTTCCTTTTTTCCAAAGTGCCAATACTACCCGAACAAACCCAAAAATGTGATGAAAGTTTGTTTGATATATATATATATATATATGTGGTGTTGCTTTGGGAGTTAAAAGATCCGAATTTGAAATAAAAGGAAGGAAGGAAGAAAGAAATAAACGGCAATAGAATAGAATGGAATACAAATCAATTCAATAAGGTGAAGCAGAAGAAGAAGAAGCCACGGCAAGTAGAAGGGGAAGGGTAGTAAGGGACGAGGTTGGCATTGGTAGATTCAGAAAGAACAATTAAATTTAATCACATTATTTTGCCCACATCTAACCCTGCTCCGGAAGACAAGCCCACCCAAAATCCCACCCAACTCGACCAACTCCTCCTCCTCCTCATCCTCGTTGTCAGCCTTAATCAATCTGCCTTGGCAAGCCAATAACAACAACCAGAAGAAGAAGAAGAAGAAGAAGAAGAACGCCAACTAGACTCGGTAGTTAAGAACAAAGAAACGAAGCTACTACGAAATGCATCTAAGCAACAGTCGGTTTGTATTCAGAGGAGGATCCGAATCCGAAAGAAGACTATCGCCACAGCTGCTGCTAGGTAAGGTAGGTAAATTGTTATTTTTGGATTGGATGCTAACGTTATTGGATCTTGAAGCAACCCTCCCTTCTTCTTTTTTCTCCGTTGTTTTCTTTTTCCTTAAAAAATTGAAAATTAAGAGAGAGAGAGAGAGAATTGTGCGTGCGTGTTTTGTGGGTGTTGGTGTGCGTGGCTTTGGACTGTGGAAGCTGCAAGATCTTTCTCAACGCCACGCGACACCACCGACAACAAGAGACCCAGTGGAAGGGAGAGACACGCCAAGAGACAGATGGTTCACAATAAGGGAATAATAAAAAATAGGAGAAAAAAAAAAAAAGAAGAAGAAGGAGAAGAGAATGAGGGAGAAATGGGTGCGACGGAGCTCATCCCTAAGAAATTAGTAGGAACAGTTGGAGATGCGGATTGGATGAACAAATATATTAATAAGCGAAAGAATTGCAATTTCTTTTCTTTCTAACTAACTAATATATATACAAAGGAAAGTAGTAGCGACTGCCCTTCGTAAATATATATTTTATTTTTTACTTCCTTAGGCTTGGAGATTTTTTTTTTTTTAAGGAAAATTATATTTACGCAATCTCTCCAGATTTTGTCTTTTGTCTTTGGGAGTTCATTACTTTTTTTTTTTTCTCTCTCTCACTCTCTCTCTCTCTCTCAATAAAAAAAAAATCTTAGAAACACAATTCTAATCTTTTGGTATATTTGCAGAATAATGTAAATTAAAACATTGTAACTATCACATATAATTAAGTGATTATTAAAATTTAAAATTTACAGTGAAATTAGTCGACTCATAAAATGGGATCAGATTAATTAACTAGAATCTCACGGTTCGGCATAGCTTCATTTAATTAATTCTTGAAAGTCACCACGGCATGTCTCTAGTTAATGCAGGCGTTCAACCCTTTGCTGGCTGGCTGGCTGGCTGGCTGGCGGTTATTATTGTTAGGATTAATATTATTTTCGATAGTTAATGCAGTCAGGGCAATCGCTAGGCACCACATCAGAAGTTACATATGACGAGACTCTTTAGAAAGAAAGAAAAAAAATAAAATAAAAAAAGTGGTGGGGGGCAGGGGCGGGGGTTTTGAAAATACGACCTATTAACTTTTTAAGTCTATGATTTAAACATGAGTAACCTGCCGCGTCTGTCACATATGCGTATTTTACATTACCCTTTGTTGGGATATCGCGGCTACTACGGCTGAGTTTGAATTTCCTGTAAATTAATGACGTGAACTTCCCACAAGTCTATTATCCTGAGAATAATAAACTTGACTTCTTCACATTCAGCCACTTGAATCAATTAATTAATCACCCGCAATCTCAGAATCTGGATATCATCCAATTTGAACGTTTTATTCAACTCGAACTGTCCTCTCTGGATTCACAAATACATTTTTTCTCTTTGCACGTGCAATATGGAAAGCATCAAAATTAAAAATGGAAAACAAAAACTTGCACCCCACGATAGGATAGGGTGGAACGAGGAGAGATGCTCAGACATTTGCTTGTGTAGGCTTCTGTTGCGGATTCATTCATATTTAACCTTTATATCCACACACACACACACAAGGCCTCTATTCATATGCTAGACAAATGAGCCATTACGTTATGGGATAGAATTAACAACTTATATGATCCTGTTATAATATTATATTTTTTTTATTCTCCGAAATTCAGAGTTTTGTACATAAATTACCATTATCACTACTCTGTTAAAGGATTGAGTAACTATATAACCCTCAATATTAGTTAAAGCAATCTAAATTACACAGGGATCCATTCCAATTCAATAATATATACGTAACACAGTAGTAGGTAAGGTCCCCCCCCCCACCCCCCACCAGGTGTCACTGAGTCTCCAGTTATTGAACGACTTGGCAATTCACCGTCAGCTGGCATTTTTAAAGCACTGCCCTGCCCCAAACACCTGTTAAAAATCCCCAATTCCCAACTACCAGTCACACGCAATTAGCGGTGTTAATAGCTTGGGTTTCAGTTCAACCCAACAAAAAAGGGATCACGGGATCATTATTGTGATCAGGCAACCTATTATGTCGATTCATATTACATTTGTAGATTCAATTAAAGATATCAAGAGTAGGGCATGTTCATCGAATTTTCGAGATCTCACAAAATAGTGGATGAATGAAACAACGGGAAAGCCTATTAATTTTATTTTTTTTTAAAAAGGAGAGAGAACAAATGAGAAGACAAATGCATAATATGCCCCAAGACAAGATGCATGTCGTTTTAGAAACAATGATTGTGAACTGCAAGGCCGCAATAAAAAATATTATTAGAAAGAGAGAAAGAGAGAGGGAGGGAGGAAAAAAGCCAACTGCTCGGACTACTTAGAGTGAAGACTTCAACTCATCTCAAATGACATCGACGATATAACATTAGAGCAGCAAAATGGTAAATAGTATTGAGCTGAAGCATAAAACGGTACTAACTAACTTCAATTGATTCATTATGTAAAGTTGTAGGCTTCATGTAAATACAAAAATTAAAAAACTAGGGAACTCATAATATATTCTTTCCGCTTACTCACCGATAGAAGTGGGGAAAATATTAGTTAGTTTTATGGGCTTTTGCGGGGCCCAATTCCAACGACTTACCCACTCCCTTTACTGTTGGGTGTGCGAAAATTGATGGGCCTCTCGTCCTTGCATCCTCTCTGTCTCACAAAAGGGTCCGGCGTGGGTTGCCTCGAGAAAAGCCTGGAGATCAGTTTGGAGGCCCTCATTGTCAATAGCAAACTTAAAAAGGGCAGGGAAAGAGAGACAATCATGAAGAGGATGAAATGCAAGAGCTTCTATCGCCCACTTCCAATTCAGTTGACACGTAATCGATTGGGACTATTGAATGGTCAGTCAAGTCATGCATACTCAAATTACACAAGGAGGAAGAAGGCCTTGATTGATTGGAATGGAAGGAAAGAATACCATAACAATGAAATTAAATCAGCCAAACCACAACAACTGAAGCAAGAGAGAGAGAGAGAGAGAGAGAGAGTGGGGGGGGGGGGGGGGGGGAGGGGGGGGAGGGTTCTGCGTTGGATTTGTAACAGATAAAACATAACAACAAGAAGCCTTGCAACTAAAGAAACCTCTCTCTGTTTTCCTTTGATAGTTTCGACTAAAAGGATAAGGCTAATTACGTGTGACTTCTCTCTCTTTCTGTCTGTCTGTGCTTTTGTTTTTTATTTATATATATATTTTATTTATTTATTTATTTATTTATTCCCTCCGTTAATGAGAGAAGTGAATTCATTGAATCTACGAGACAATTCGGTGGACACCCGATGTGCAGACCACATATTCATGGACGAATGAACCCGGCACGATGATGAACCAAAAACTAGTTCGCACTTTAAAGTCTGCCTGGAAACTACTAACCTCAATGACGTATATATTGACACTTTCTGAAGCTTCACAGACCAAGATCATTCTTTCGTGAACAGCGTCAATCACTAAAGAATTGATTCCAAGATCCGACGCGCATCGGAAAGCAAGGATTTTTGAGAAGTGGATAAATGGGGCGATTACTTTGTAGTGTTTCTGACGGTGGATTTGAGCTTGGATTGCTCCTCTTGGTAGATTTTCAAACACTTGAGGAAACGAACTCGCAGGTGATGAAAGGTGGCGTTGTCGCGAAACGATGAGAATGTTTGGCGGTTGCCATTGGCTTGCTCAATAGAGACGAGGGATAGTAGTGGGAGATCTGCAGAGCTAGTTCTTGAATCACTCCTCAAGAGACCCTCGCATGCTTAGGGATCTCCCGTTTTAGAGCATACTGTCACGAGGCCATTACGTCTCCCAAAAGATAACTTCTTGTTGGGTGTGCAGTATCCTTGGCCAAGATCTCACTCTTCATTGAAACGGGTGCACACTACCCAGTGTAATTATAACAGTTTCTTTCTTTCTTTCTTTTTCGGTCTTCAAAGAAAACTTGGGGGTTGCCCTGAGCCTACTTTTCCTGCTCTCTTGCTTTCTTCAGCCTCCTCTCTCTCTCTCTGTTTTTTTAAGCTTTCCTGTTTCGAGGCATATTGTCGAACACATGATAGGTTAGGCAGAAAGCTAAAACCAATTAAACAAAAAATAGAGATGGGACGCTGGGCTTTTAGGACACCCAAACAAACAAGAATTATTATGTAAAGTGGGTATATATATGCGTGTGTGTGTGCGCGTGCGGGTGTTTGTGTGTGTGTGTGATGACAGTCTATATAGACGTACACATGCTTATGCCTATGCCATGCGAATTCTTACTTACTGTTGTTATTCCAGAAAAGTACTTGCAAGATGCGTGGCTGATGTTCAAATCTGCACTCAAGGAATTTGGCTTGCTTGTGATAGGATTCCTTAATTTACTGAGATTAGGATTCTTTAATTTATGGATTACCGATACGATTTCTTATAATAATAGGATTCCATTTCCTAATTTACAAAATAATTTTTTTAATTTATATGATAAGATTAATTTTATATTTATAGATAATTAAATACTATATTCAAGGAATAAAATCTATTTGCCAATTCCCTCAAAGCCATCAATCCCTTTTCCCTTATTTCTACAATTTTCTTTTTCCCAAAACCTTGGTTACTCATCAGCCTGTGAACTCAATCTGGTTTGTTAACTCGGTCTCTGTTCTTCTGATTGCTTGTTTTGATGCAATGGGTTAATGAATGATCTCTGGTTAACAACATGGACGTCTTTGCATACAGCTTTGTGATGAAGACAGTCATTGCAATCTTTAAGGCATAAAGGTCTTTGGTTGAAACCTGAAAGTGGGTTTGGGATTATTGGGGCAAATATCAGATGCTTAACATGGGTAGCAGCAGTCTTGGGCATCATCTTCATAGTTACTTTCGTTTTATCTTCATACTGGTAGGGTGCTATGTTTTGGCCTTTCTTAAAGTGCATGAATGTGCACCCACATCATTTTTGCTCTCTTGCTGGACAGGTTGAGGAGTCCATGACAGTGTCAACTACCAAAAAGACTAGGGATCCCTATATCATCATCAAAGCCAGGATTCTCATTAAGCCTTTTGTCAAGAAGTGTTCCTGCCCCAGGTGTCGTCATTATAGTTTCTTTCTGTTCCTTCTCTCTCAGCATGCCTTTACTTATAAGTTGACGCCTCTCATGCATTACCCAAAACTTTAGACAACAGTAGGCATTCATTGCTGAGAAGCTACCCACGTTCCACTTAGCTATTGTCACCAGGATTGTAAGACTTCTTTGATACAGATCTTAGAATATCTAGAATGTACCATTGAATAACTTGTGCCCAAATCCCAGTGACTGAAGGAAAAGAAATTGAGGGTGACTTTTTAAACTGTGTCACAGTAACGCCCTATGTGCATTGTTTTGCTTTTGCTTGTTTTTTTCCCTTTCCTTCAACATAATTGAGTACAATTTTTCCTAGCATAAAGCAAAAAGAACGGTTGATCTGGTGTTGTATATTCTTGCTGCATTCACTAGTTTACTTTCAGATATATTTCATCTATGTGATCTAGGGACAGAGAAACAAAAAAAAAAGAAGTGAAGTTTTCAAGGTTTGAATTGCTTGTCCAATTAGATTGCAAATTTTCATTTTTTCTATTTTTGTCAGTCATCTAATATATAATGCAAGCCCCTCTTTTGCAGTGATAATCATTATCATTAAGTTCATCTTTTGTAGTGATAATTGTTATTATTTGTCCTAGTTCACATTAGTTATCTAACCATAATGCTTGATATTGCTCATGTTACAGGCCATCAAAATTCTTGATGAAATGTATTGTGACATCAAAAAGATTGGCAATCTTGTCCGCAATAAGGTGTGCATGGCAAAAGTATCCCTATGCCATTGATGAGTAGTGGTAATTTATGGCATGTGTAATGTAAGTTTTAAGACTTCTTGTACCTAAGCACTCATTTAGGGGGGGGGGGGGAACCATTTACCTAATTTAAATGAAGGAAACATCTCAAAAAATCAGGATAGGATTGCTTACATCTAACCTTTCCCTAGACCTCACAATGTTGGGCCTCATGCACTGTGACAGCTTTTGTTTTCCTTTTGTTTTTACCTCATTCAAATAATTGTTTCCCATGCTGTCTCAGTTATGGTGCTTATTCATGACATGCTTGTTTTGAAAATTATATCCTCTTTATTATGTATGTAGATTTGTCAGAGACATTGTCATGATGTTATCCTGGTTTGTGTTGCTGCCCCTGCTAAAAGGGGGTGGCTTAGTTGTGTCTCACTTTCTTAAGTTATTGACACTTATCACAACTTCACTTCATGTAAAAATGGTTTTAATTCTTTGGGTTGGATATAGTTTGGACGGCTGTTGTAATTGGATTCCCTTAGTCAAACATCATAGAGTAGAAGAAGCTTAAATTAGCGAATAAACAACATAGGAAAGAAATGAGTTTGAATTAGCACATATTGATGATTATTTCACTTGTATTGGCTTATATGTATGTTTTCTGCATAGAAAAGGATGGATTTCAATCTGAGATATCCAGTGTGATATATTATTTTTAGTTGTAAATAATGACGTCATAATTATTTTTTTTAGTCCTCAAGAATGCGTCAAAACTTCTTAATGTTGCAGGAACGGTTTGTTAAATGGAGACAGCATCTTGTGGGCCCAAATTCTCCTAACTTTGGAGGTGTGTGCATCATCTTAGTTTTAAAACTTTTCTCAGGCTTCCTGACTTCCACTATCTCAGCCCTTTTCACCAAGAATATGAAACCTTTAACAAGGAAAAAGGTGGTGTTGATGCATAGATGTCAATTCTGCAACTCTTTTGTGCTCAAATCCATGGTGAATTCCTTTTGCCCCACTAGCTTATCTGTGCAGGCACTGGCAATTTAACCGGCTGCTATATTCTATTTCAGTTAATGGTTATCACTAGTGTTTTTGATCTCACGAAAATGAAAGCATTTTTACTGCTATATGTGATTAATTGAATTCCCATCAATCAAATAGGGCAACACCATTGCTGCTATGGGTCAATGTAAAGAATTGAAAAAAGTGAGAAGGATTGTGGAAAACTGCATACAAAATAAAATGCATCCTGTGTACCACATAAAGGTGTGTCTATTTGCCTGTTGATTTCCTGTCAAAGTGTCTTTGTTTTCACTTGCAGGTCTTTTGACATTGTGGGCTTACTTGAAAATATGTCAGCTCTATCGCTCACTCATAGCCTTTTGCATCACCTGTTTATCTTTTCTTATATGTTAGATTCTCATGATGATGAAAGAACTCTAGAAAGATCCAGCACTAAAAAATGAGAACTGGGACAAGTTCCTTCCGAAGTTCAAAAAGTAAGATTATGTTCATTTTAACCATCTCCCTATGACCTTTGGTCTGTTTAATATCATGTTTCTATTTCTGAAGGACTCGTATATTTTTTCCAGGAAAAATGTCAAACAAAAGAAAGTTAAAGTGTAAAGAAAAGAAACCATGTATATGCCATTCCCTCCTCCTTAACTGCCTAGAAGGTGAGATAGGGGCTTTGATCATCAATATTAAGCTGTTTCCCCAAAATCTTGTTTGTTTTCTTTTCTCCAATTGTTTCTTTGTTGTTTTGCATTGCAAGCACATATCTCTGCCATAGTAACTGCTACGCAAATAACCATTGGCATGTAATGTTCTATGTTAACTGCTGGCGGACATACAGCTGGAGACTGGAGAGTACTTTTTGAGTGAGCAGAAGAAGCAAGCAGATAAATGGCAAGAGAAACAGGAAAAGCAAGGAGAGAAAACAGGTGAAAACAGAAGAAAATGAGATTCTGCCTTTATTCCTCCTGAGGTTCTTTGTTGGATTTGGCACTTAATCTTCATTCTCTGGGGATTTGTGTTCATAATCTACTGCAACGATGGAAACTTTTTGGCTGTTTCAGGAACCCCTTAAGCAGGATGCTGGCAAATCTAAGGATAATCAAAATTTGGCTGGCATGACCGCATCATTGAAGGTAATTGTGGTTGTTTAGCATGCAACGAATGAGAACATTGGATTGAAATAAGCCGCTGCAGCTTTAGTACATCAGCATGAACTGTTGAATAAGCCCATGGCACGGTAGGACTTAGCTCAATGCTCTTCACCTGAAACCCTGTCTTTTTGTGATTCATTGATCGTTTGCAGAGAAGGGCAAAGGAGTTTGGCAAGCAGAAGTCTGCAGGAAATGTTAATGCAGAAGATTATGCCGCAGCATCTGGAGAGCCACATCGGAAAGAGAAATCCAGGCGTACTTAGCCTAGATGTTCATGGTATGGCGTTCTACTTTTGTGGTGCTAGAGCCGTGGTCTTGGCATGGCCACAGGAAAATGTAGTGTTTAGTCCGGAGTTTGTGCAGATTTTTCTCCGGCGTATAGATTTTGTCAATTTATTAAAATGCTAAAAAAGCTGGTCAATTTATAGGGGCAACGATCACACATTTAGTGTAAAGTATGCTTTTCGTTCCAAGAACTCAAATGTTGCGTCTTTGACATTTTGACAAGGGGCTTATGCTTAGTGTAGTTAAATATTTTGGTATTCATGTCTTCCAATTGAGCCGAGTAAAAATGTGCTCTTGCGCGTTTCTGTTTCGAGGTTAACGTTACATTGCTGACGGTGGCAGATGTGTCGAGTGTTGCACAACACCTTTGGAAAAAAAAAAAAAGAACAGGTGAACGTTAGGTTTGGATGATTTCAAGTCACTCCGAAAACACGCTAGCTGGAGCATTTAACCTTTGGCCTCGGGAAGGAGTTTGTCCGACGCAGCGTGGAGGGCTGGTGGTGGTTTAAATGATTTTCAGTTACCAGAATGCTCCAAAAAAAAAAAAAAAGATTCATGGCATGTCAGTGAGATGTTTCCATCTTTTTTGTCTGATAATGGAGACAAAAAAAAAGAGTAAATTTAAGTATATATATATTAAAATTTAAAATTTTTAAATTTCAATTATCAGATCTCTCAAAACTGAAATTACAGCCAATTAGAAAAGTGCCAGAAACACAAGGCGCCACTGATGATGGTACCGCGTGACTACAATAGGAATTGTTACACAAAAAAGATAGTGTGCCCATCTTTAATAGGGAAGATGTACCCTCCAGGGGGAGTGGCTTGATTCCTCAGTTTTTTGAGAGTTGGATCAAAAACGATTTTATTACAACTAGCTTAAAAGTGCAGAAAATCTTCAAATAGCTGGTCGCCGTGGTTCATTGAAAGACCTATAGGGGTTGAGACCTGCCCCCACTTCCCACTCCCCACTCCTCCGCTCAACGAATTCCTTCCATTCCAGTATTTCAATGGTATATCACTGTGCCACTAAACTACCCTGGGCCAATTGCTGCTCCTCCGCAATCCCACTAGCCTCACCCATAGGCCATGTTACTTCCGTTACGATAAAAGCATGTATCCATGGTACGTGGAGCATCGAGCACAGCCCACTTCTAATTTCCATCAGTCCTCTGTTGCTGGACCCTCACGAGTACCGTTTGACAGCTTTGCATCTGTGCATGATGCACATGCATGCATCTCTTTCTCTCCCCACATCAATTTTCATTTAGCGCTGGAATGCGTGCACTTTTTATTTTTTCTTTCTTTTTTTTCCTGTTAAAGCAGCCACTTCCGACAAGTTAGATGACCCGCATCACCTATCACTTAGCCTAATTGAATTGTCTTTGGTTGTAGGATTTCAAAATTTTACGCGATTTTCCAACCACTTCAGGCTTTGACATTTTCCGTTAACAGGAAACGATGGCAGTTGACCAAGAAAATCTTGGGGCATCCGCGTACGTTATGATAGGCCCGAAATGAGGATGAGGAGGATGGCGTCCTGTCCTTTTCCTCTCTGGAAATTTTTCACATTTTATTAAGCGTTTTGTTTGTGTGCTGTGTCCCCAACGGGTTGACATGGACCCTCTTAGTTTCAATAACAGTATTTCACCAATAAAGTTAAGAACTTTTCGCCCATCGCCATCGGCAAGAAATTCTTGAACCCATGGTTTAGGGTAGTCAATGGTAATGGTGAAGTATGACAGGTAATCCCACTGTGGAATGGACCTGCACATGGAATCCTGCACGATTTGTCTATTGAATCTATGAAAACGTCAAAATGGAATTTCATCGAATTTTAGTTGGCTTGGTAGTTAAGGTCATTTAGCTCACGCTGCTATGAAATCAGGACAACATTAATCATTTGGTTTGGATGTTTAATTAGAATGCATGGCATTTGCATTGAATTATGGATCATTCAAAATCTATTGCCCACCACTGGCCAAAAAAGAACTATCGAGAAAAATTATGACACACAATGCACAGCAAGAGAGAGAGAGTGGGGGGGGGGGGAATTTTTCAAACAGAAAGGCAGAAACTTAGAAGGGTGGTCACCAACAAGGCAACCTACCATTTACATTTTCCGTAGGCAGAGCGGGAAAAATTGTGCAGAAGCATGTTCATGTGGAAGACACTTTGAGAGAGAAAGCTATAAAATATGGAAAATAGACCTTAAAGACGAGGATAGCATCGAAGAGTTGAAATTGCATTGCAATTAATGCTAACGGTGTGGCTAACGAGATCCAAATGCTATAGTCAACTTCTCCCTTGCACCACCCTTTAATGACTCTATAAGTATTCCTTGCGCCTCTCCTTGTTCTTCACAAGTCTCCTTTCTTATTAACACCTCCCCTTTATCTCTGTCTCTCTTTCTGTGTGTCTAATAATGTGTCTGTAGATAGTATTCAATACTCATTGCTTGCTCAGCCTTCTCCACATAATATCTTGATACAGGACTTAAACACATAAGTCAAGCTATGGTCTTCGCTATGTTTCTTTTCAGGTTTGCAGACCGGGTCTTATACCAGTTCTTAGCCAACTCATGTTACCGGGCTGCAAGGAAAATGAGAAGCTATGGTCTCCTCTTCAAGATCCCATCTGTAAAATCATCCCAGCAACAGGCTTCTTTGTTCCCCAATGTGGCCAAGTGTAGTTTGGACAATAGGGGGTCTGATACTTTGGTGTGTGACATTCATGGCGCCTTGTTAAGGACCAAGTCTTTCTTCCCTTATTTCATGCTGGTTGCTTTCGAGGGTGGAAGCATTCTTCGAGCATTTTTATTGTTAGTATCATACCCCGTTTTGTGGTTATTGGACTATGAGCTCAAATTAAGGGTCATGATATTTATTACCTTTTGTGGGCTTAAGTTGAAGGATATGGAGAGCGTTGGCAGGGCTGTTTTGCCTAAATTTTATCTCGAGAACCTTCATCTTCAGGCTTATGAGGTATTGGCTTCGGCTGGGTCCAAGGTCATTTTTACTAGTCTCCCCAGAGTGATGGTTGAAGGATTCCTGGAGGAATATTTGAGGGTTGACAATGTTATAGGGAGCGAGCTACACACTGTTGGGCACTATTTTTCCGGTTTGGTATCTAGTTCTGGTTTGCTCGTCAAGCATAAAGCTCTCAAGGACTACTTTGGAGACGGAAAGCCTGATATAGGCCTTGGAAGTCCAAGGTTTCTTGACCATCTCTTCGTCTCTCCCTGCAAGGTACACCCAGCAATGGCATTTTTAGTTATTTACCTGTCTTTTTTGTTACCATGCAAACAACTAGCCACAGCAGTTCTTGGGAAGATACCTTTTTCTTTGTTTGGAAATTGCAATGTGGACTATCTAGTCACTGCATGCAGGTGTTTTCCCTTTTGGACACTATTTGACCAAAGCGGATGACATCATTTTAGGCTACAACCATTCTTAGGAATGGTAGTTATTTCATTCCTGGTTACATCTTGATAAAGGCAAATCTATCTCTTTTCTTGGGAAAGAAAATGTGCCAGTGTGCAGCTTAAAAGTCATAAATCCTGAAAGCTGTTTCCTTTTAATTTTCTTCTCCTTACCCAAAGTTTTTGCTCATGGTAACCTTGTCACGAATGTTAATGGGAATTGTGTAACTACTGAATGCATGGATGGTACAACAGCAGCTTAAAATGGTCCATGTGACGTTTCTGAGGTTGTTACATGTGAATGTGACAGGAAGCTTATGTGGTGACCAAGGAAGACACCAAGGGGATGCCAAGTTCAGTAATGACAAAGGACAAATATCCGAAACCCCTTGTATTTCATGATGGAAGGCTAGCTTTCTTGCCCACTCCCATGGCAACTCTAACAATGTTCATGTGGCTTCCCCTTGGATTTATCCTTTCTATATTCCGACTCCTTGTTGGTATAGCTCTTCCATACAAATTAGCCATATTTCTGGGCTCATGGACTGGGATAGACCTAAAGGTCAAAGGGTCTGTCCCTTCATGGCCATGCCAGAAAAAGGGTGTCCTCTATGTTTGCAACCACAGGACACTGTTGGATCCAGTTTTCCTCAGCACGTCTTTAGGCAAACCCCTGACAGCCGTGACATACAGCCTGAGCAAGATGTCAGAAATAATTGCGCCTATTAAAACGGTTAGGTTGACAAGAGAGAGAAAACAAGATGGGGAGACAATGCAGAGATTGTTAGGAAAAGGGGACTTGGTGGTATGCCCTGAAGGGACCACGTGTAGAGAACCATATCTCCTGAGGTTCAGTTCCCTGTTTGCTGAATTAGCTGATGAGATAGTCCCAGTTGCCATGAGCGCCCGGGTGAGCATGTTCTACGGGACAACTGCAAGTGGGTTGAAGTGCTTGGATCCCATTTACTTTCTGATGAACCCCAAACCGAGCTACCACATTCATATCCTTGAGAAATTGCCCAGAGAGCTCACGTGCGCTGGGGGACGATCCAACTGTGAAGTTGCAAATTACATACAGAGACAGCTTGCTGATGCCTTGGGATTTGAGTGCACTAGTCTCACAAGAAAGGATAAGTACATGATGCTAGCAGGAAACGAAGGAGTTGTCTAGTCCAGGACAAGAGGAGGAAATTAACACCAGCTGCATTGCATTAGTTAATTAGCAAACAATTCAAATAATATGATATGAACTCTTAATCTTGTTTTCCTAATGCCATTTTCATATATTCTCTTCTTGTTGGAATATAGCAAGCAAGTATGAGTCTCATGTTGGAAAGAAAAACAGTTAAGGCACAAAACACTCGTAACTCAACGACTTAAATCGCATGTCTATATCTATCGTTCGTCTTGAAATTGAATGATATTCGATTTCACGATTGGATTTCCTTAATCAACACGTCATGCGGATTCTTTCTTAATCCAAGTATGCAACGATGTCATGCAAGAGAGTAATGTCAAAAATCAGACCCGTTTTGCTAGTGGATTTATTTATTTATATAATGAATGGTGCAGTCACGGAGCAATTGAGTTCATTTGTTAATTTATGAAAATGCACGTGGAAAAGGTATCGAAAGGCATTGGTCGCCGAGATTTTTCTCTTTCGATGGGATGCATGCATCCAAATCGAAGATACTTTTCCATTTCGTTGACCACTTATCACGTTAAACTATAATATAGCCTTGCCTACCATACACACACACACACACACACACATATAGATCGATCAAGAATGGGCTGCATTGCTTTGAAAAATCCAGCAGACTTCCACGTATATTTGTTTGTACAGTTTTTTTTTTTTAAAATAACATTTAATGTGTGTGTGCATGCGTTGTGAGTAATGGAAGCACGTTTATCCAATCCCAAGTTTTTATGTAATAAAAATTTCAAAAAACTTTTAATAGTGCTATTTTATTGAATAAAAATTTTAAGAAAATTGAGGACAACCACCTTAAAAAAAAAAAGAAAAAAAAAAGAGGGGGAGGGGGGGTTAAGAAAACGAATGCATACTAACCGTAACTCGTGTAATTACCAAAAAAAATTTTGCGCGCAACTTCACTCTGTGGCGGGCCTTTGATGATGAGATCCGCATCATCACATAAATGGTCGATGGTTTGCATGTATTTTTAAGTGGATGTCGGTCAATTAATTAATTTGTGGCTGCAAAAAAAAAAAAAAAAAAACGTTGCCTTTTTAGTGGTGGTCTTTGCGATGCCGCCGCAATGGTTTTAAGGAAAAATTAGAAAGACCCGAACGAACGTTGGATTGGAATACATACGGAATATGGCTTTCATAACAAAAGGTCAAGGAGGGGGGGGGGGGAATTTATGGCCAGCCGTGCTTTCAAAGTTTTAAGTAGTTTTTACAGATATGGGGCATTGGGTTGTGGGTAGGCGTGCATTATTAACTAGTGGCAGCTTTTGCCTTCCCCACCCCCCCCCCCCGGTGGTGCTATAGGTTGGGATGCGTTGCGTGCTCTGGTTCCAACCCAAGTTTTGCAAGGGGCGATGGGATCAATTACGCTTTCCTTGCTGTATTTTTTATCTCAGCCCACACCGCGCCACACCACACCCCAGACGCAAACTATAGCAATGTACAACATTCTTTTCTATGGCAAGTTTTTGTTTCTCTTTTTCCCCTTTCTTCTCATTTTTATTCGGTTTGTATGGACTAGAGAGATTGAAACTTAGAATTTTTTTTTAAAAAAAAAAAAAACTTAAAAGGAACCATATTACTGGAGCTGCTGACTGATGATGGCACTACTAAACTGAGTTCTGAGGTCGAATAGAGTGGCAAATCTTATTCTGGGATTCCTGTGCATTGTAAAATAGAATTATTCATTTAATTTATATATGTAGCATTGCTATGCCAATTACTTAATTGTATGCTGTGAATACGTCCCCAAATAAAGGAACTAAGAAAAAAAATTTCGGCCACATCGTGAAAAGCCAAAGGACCATTTTTGGACTCGACTGGTTGGTAAGGAACGGGTCACATTCACATTTTTCCTAAGATGCATAGAATAGAATAGCTATTACCATAAAAAAAAAAAAACTCTCTCTCCCAGATTTTATCCTATCAAAAGGGATAAGACACACTTGAAATCGGGAAACAAGAAGCATAGAACATGGTACCATGTTGTTGCTGGCTAACTCCATCCCCAACTTCCATATACAAGTTCTCCTCCGACCAACCTCTCCTCACCATGCTGGGAAAGAATTGCCACAACATGAAAGACCTCCAAATAATCCATGCCCAACTCATTAAAACTGGCCTTGCAAAATACTCCATTGCTGCTAGCCGTGTCTTAGCCTTCTGCACTTCTCACGTCGGCGACATCAGCTATGCTCACTTAGTCTTTACACAACTACAACGGCGTCCCAAACTTTTTATGTGGAATACTATCATCAGAGGCTTCTGCGAAAGCTCAACTCCACAATATGCAATCCATCTGTTCATTGACATGGTGTCCACTTCATCAACCCAACCCCAAAGGCTGACTTACCCCTCGGTTTTCAAGGCGTACGCTCGACTTGGCCTTGCCTGTGAAGGAACTCAGCTTCACGGGAGAGTGATAAAGTTGGGACTTGACAATGATCAGTTTATTCGAAACACCATCTTGCATATGTATGCGAATGGTGGATTTTTGAGTGAAGCACAAAGAGTCTTTGATGGATACGTGGCATTTGATGTTGTTGCATGGAATATAATGATCACGGGACTTGCAAAATGTGGAGAAATTGATGAATCTAAAAGGTTGTTTGATAAAATGTCATCAAGGAATACGGTATCCTGGAATTCTATGATTAGTGCTTTTGTGAGGAAGGGTAAGTTCATAGATGCATTGGAGCTTTTCGGAAAGATGCAAGAGGAGATGATTAAGCCTAATGAATTTACAATGGTAAGTTTGTTGACTGCTTGTGCTTGCTTAGGAGCAACTAGGCAAGGAGAGTGGATTCATGAATATATGGTACTGAACCGATTTCATATGAATCCTATTGTCGTTACGGCAATAATAGACATGTATTCCAAGTGTGGAAACATTGATAAGGCTATTCATGTGTTCAAGACTGCTCCCAAGAAAGCATTGTCGGGTTGGAACTCCATGATTTTAGGCCTAGCTATGAATGGCCGTGAGAATGAGGCAATTTGGCTGTTTTCAGCGCTGGAGTCCTCAAATTTCAAGCCAGATGATGTTAGTTTCATTGGTGTTTTAACAGCATGTAATCACTGCGGCTTGGTGGAAGAAGCAAAGGACTATTTCTTGTTAATGACAGAAACATATAAGATTGAACCATCTGTAAAGCATTATGGTTGTATGGTTGATGTGCTGGGCAAAGCTGGACGCCTTGAAGAGGCAGAGGAGCTAATAAGGAGCATGCCCATAAAACCAGATGCCATCATGTGGGCGTCTTTGCTGTCATCTTGTAGGAAGCATGGGTACCATGAGATGGCAAAACGAGCAGCAAAGAGAGTCATTGAGTTAAATCCAAAGGAAACTGCAGGTTTTGTACTCATGTCTAATGTTCATGCTGCTTCTAGTTACTTTGAGGAAGCAATGGACCAGAGGCTCTCTTTGAAGGAACAGCAGATAGAGAAAGAACCTGGATGCAGTTTGATTGAAGTGAAGGGTGAGGTACATGAATTTATGGCCAGTGGAAGGCTGCATCCAAAAGTCAGAGAAATCTACAATTTATTAGATGATATGGGATTTACGATTTAGGTTATGCTATAAGAGGATTACTTTTGCGTCTCATGTATTCAATAATGAAATTAAAGTTATCACTCAAGTAATAGATTTTTGCTTCCAGCACACAGTCCACTGCTGCAATGAAACATCGAGAACTGTCCTGTATACATTGAACAAATTTTAAAGGAAAAACCAACCATAACTAAAGTAAAATTTATGTTCCATATAATTGCCATGGTAAGTGAAGCTACAATAACATTCTTATAAGGCGGAGCCTAAGAATTTTAGTGAAAGGGCACGACATAGAAAAGTACATAGACATCGTATGATAATCTAATGGCTGTGCTGCTAATCACTCTAGGATTTTGACATGGCACGCCCTGATGCCCAAGAATATATCTCAGGGGGTGCACTGCTATCTGTGAGCAAGTTTTGCGGCAGTCCACGTAAGTCAGAGGTATCGAGATGGTGGTGATGACCATTTTGATAATGCTGATTAGCTGCAGCTATCTCATCATTGGCCAATGGTAAGCGATCGAAAGTGGCATTCATGAATGATGCAGCCATGATCACAACAGGGCCTGAAGCTATGAGCGCACCAACAACACTACCACCCACAACCTGCCCCTGAACCCCTGCCAAGTAAATGGTAAGGCCCGTTATTCCAGGCGGAGCAGGTGGAGGCAAGATTGATCCAAGTAGTGACAGTATCTCAAACCGGCCATGAAGGGTCACGATGGCCCCGGATGAGGATGCCTGCCTTAGGGTGACGTTGTTTACACAGCCACTCCCACTGAGGACGCATAAGCCACGCTGCTTCCTTCTTGCAAAGTTAACTAAACTCTCACTAACATCGCAACCTGAATTCACCTCCATTGCGTGAGCTCGCAGTGCATTAGCACTCTCTCGTGTGACAATAATGGGTGGTTTTGGCTTATTTTTCGAACCAGCTGGCCTGCCACGCGGCCGCCTAATGGTCTCGCCATCTTGTGTAGAAGATACTGGTGGAACTGCATTTGGCAACTTGGAAGTTGTAAGGATTGCTTCAACGCTTGGCCTACGGTGAGCACTCTCATCTGAATCTTGGTTTTGTTCCATGGTGTTTTTGGACCCGGCTGAAGTCACCGATAGTTCTGCACCTCCGGCCATTCATAAGAGGCTAAATTCACAGGAGTTGCTTTCAGTATTTGAGTTTAAGTAGCCAATTTTTTGCTAATAATTTTATTGGAAGAAGGAAAAGAATGATCACAATTAGGAAAGGGTTAAGTTGTACCAACCTTCTCATTAATACTAGTTTATCTATCCTTCCCATTGCCTACCTTGCAACTGACATTACCTTCATGTCGATTGCCTTCCCCAGCACATAACAATTTGTCACGAAATTATTCTATCACGGAGAATCACACAAAATACGTTCAGTTACTTCAGTAGCACTTTGGCAGACCAGAAAATTTCTTTCTTTAAGCAACTTCTGTGCAAATGTCCAACGAAAATTCTGTGCTTAAAAATTCACATTAGCAAGCCATCATGCCCCAATTCAAGTAGGGCAAATACAAATATTGAGGCAACGCATAGGACGGAGCCACTGAAAGGACCTCCGAGTATGAAAAAGTGAATAGGTACAAATCCACAGCTGACAGGCCTTGCAAATTACTCTGACGAAAATCGCCAGGGCTTTGCCGCGGCTGTTCATCTGTAGTTGCTGCTGGAGAATTGTTGGAATATGCCTTGTATTCCAAATTATCCTTTTGTTCTTCTTATATCCCTATATATATAGGCAGGATTATGAGAATAGAGAGAGATTTGAGAGGTGAGTCACACTCTTTGTATTCTGTAACACACTTTCTCTAAGAGTATTCCCTCTGTCTTTCCCGTGGACGTAGGTCACATAGACCGAACCACGTAATATTCTGGTGTTATTTTCTTCATTGATTTATCGTTTGCTACAACAAATTGATATCAGAGCAAAAAGAAAATTTTTTTTTTCTCCTCTCTTTCCTCCGGCCACCCACCACCACGACGATCTGAAGAAAAAAGAAAAAGTTTTTTTTTTTTCTTTCCTTCTGCCACCCATCAGCTCGACCATCTGAAAAAAAAAAATTTTTTTTTTCTCTTCTCTCTCCTCTGGCCACCCACACCACCACTACGACGATCCAAAAAAAAAAATTTCTCTCTCCTCCTCTTCAGCCGCCCAGCAGCATCCCACTGAATTTTTTCTTGGTCTTCTTGTAGTCAGAATACTGGAAAATTAGAATTTTGTGAGCATTGTGTTTTTGGAAAGCAGAAGAGGTTGAGTTTCAGTACAGCCATCCATAAAACAAAGGGAACATTGGACTATATCCATTCAGATCTTTGGGGTCCTTCTCAGGTTCTCTCTAAAGGTATGGGTGCTGCTTATATGCTCACTTTCATTGATGATTTTTCTCGTAAAGTTTGGGTTTATTTCTTGAAATATAAAAGTCAAGTGTTTGAAACCTTTAAGCAGTGGAAAACTTTACTTGAAAAGCAGACTGGAAAGCAGATTAAGAGGCTGAGAACAGATAATGGCCTTGAATTTTGTAATAACGAATTCAATGAGTTTTGCAAAATTGAAGGTATTGTACGACACCGCACAGTTGTAAAAACTCCACAGCAAAATGGAGTTGCAGAACGCATGAACAGGACTTTGATAGAGAAAGCTAGATGTCTGTTATCCAATGCAGGTTTGGGCAAGGAGTTTTGGGCAGAAGCTGTTAATACAGCTTCTTGGTTGGTGAATCGATCTCCTTGTACTTCTATTGAGTGTAAGACACCTGAAGAGGTGTGGTCAAGCAAACCTGCAGATTATTCTGATTTGAAGATATTTGGCTGTCCTGCTTATGCTCATGTTAATGAAGGAAAGCTTGAACCGAGGGCTAAGAAATGTATTTTTCTTGGTTATGCTTCTGGAGTGAAAGGTTATAGGTTGTGGTGTCCAGACCCTAAGTCTCCAAAATTCATCATCAGCAGAGATGTGACATTTGATGAATCCGCTATACTGCATCCAAAAGAGGAAGCCTTAAGGCCAACAGATGAAGAGAGTGGGAGTTCCACACAGCAGGTGGAGTTTGAAAGTGATATTCCTTCTAAGTCAGGTCAACAGATTCTGGTTGACACTTCAGAAATAGATGAGGGTGCTCTAGACACTCAACAGGTACAGCCGTACAGTATCGCCAGAGACAGACCCAGAAGGACTATCAAGCCACCAGCTAGGTTTTTAAATTCAGATTTTGCTTATTGTTTGGCAGTAGCAGAAGAGGTGGAGTACAATGAACCTAGCAACTATTCAGAGGCTGTCACTTGTGCTGAATCTTCTCAGTGGAGCATTGCTATGACTGAGAAAATTGAGTCCCTGCATAAGAATCAGACTTGGGACTTAGTGAAACTTCCCAAAGATAAGAAGACTGTTGGCTGCAAATGGATCTTCAAGAAGAAGGAGGGAATTCCAGGGGTTGAGGATGCAAGGTACAAGGCACGTCTGGTTGCAAAGGGTTATAGCCAGAAAGAAGGGATTGACTTCAATGAGGTATTTTCTCCAGTTGTTAAGCACACTTCCATTCGTGTGCTTCTAGCTATGGTTGCTATGTATGATATGGAACTGGAGCAGCTTGATGTGAAGACTGCTTTTCTACATGGTGATCTTGAGGAAGTCATTTATATGGATCAACCTGAGGGTTTCCAGAGTGAAAGTAAGGAGGATCATGTTTGCAGGTTGAAGAAATCTCTATATGGTTTAAAGCAGTCTCCTAGACAATGGTATAAGAAGTTTGACAGCTTTATGGTAAGTCATGGTTACTCAAGGAGTGAGTATGACAGTTGTGTCTACCATAGGAAGCTGCGTGATGGATCATTTGTCTATCTGCTACTACATGTAGATGATATCCTTATTGCCTCTACAAGTATATCTGAGATCAACAGTTTGAAGAAACTACTTGGTAGAGATTTTGAGATGAAAGATTTGGGAGCTGCAAAGAGGATTTTGGGCATGGAGATCATCAGAGACAGACAAGCAGGAGAGTTGCGCCTTTTACAGAAAAAATACATCGAGAAGGTTCTTGATCGTTTTGGGATGATGAGTTGCAAACCGGTAAGTACTCCTTTAGCATCACACTTCAGACTTTCAGCCTCTTTGTCACCCAATAACCTAGAGGAGGAGGAATATATGTCACGTGTTCCATACTCTAGTGCAGTGGGTAGTATTATGTATGCTATGGTTTGCACTCGTCCAGATATTTCACAGGCAGTCAGTGTGGTCAGTAGATATATGGCTAATCCTGGGAAATCACATTGGCAAGCAGTTAAATGGATACTTCGGTATCTTAGAGGCACTACAGAGGTAGGACTGATGTTCAGCAGAGGCAGTAGGTTGATTACTGGTTTTGTGGATTCTGACTATGCAGGTGACCTTGACAGAAGAAGATCAACAACTGGTTATATTTTCACTCTTTCAGGCAGTGCCATTTGTTGGAAGGCAACATTGCAATCAACAGTTGCTCTTTCCACTACTAAAGCTGAGTACATGGCAATAGCAGAAGCAGTCAAGGAAGCTATTTGGTTGAAAGGTTTGGTCACTAATTTGGGTTTATTACAAGAAACTACCACTGTATTCTGTGACAGTCAAAGTGCTATACATTTGACCAAAAATCAAGTGTATCATGAGAGGACCAAACACATTGATGTCAGATATCATTTCTTGCGAGATGTTATATCTCAAGATTTGATTTCAGTGAAAAAGGTTGCTACTGCAGACAATCCAGCTGACATGTTGACGAAACCAATTTTTCGTAGTAAGTTCAAGCATTGCTTGGACTTGATTGGTGTTCGTTTTAATTGGCTCTAAGGAGCTATTTGGAGGAGAGATAGAAGAATTTTATTTTGTTGTGTGTTTAGAGAATACAATGCAAGGTGGAGATTTGTTGGAATATGCCTTGTATTCTAAATTACCCTTTTGCCCTTCTTATATCCCTATATATATAGGCATAATAGGGTTATGAGAATAGAGAGAGATTTGAGAGGTGAGCCACACTCTTTGTATTCTGTAACACACTTTCTCTACTAATAAGAGTATTCCCTCTATCTTTTCCGTGGACGTAGGTCACATAGACCGAACCACGTAATATTCTGGTGTTATTTTTTTCATTGATTTATCGTTTGCTACAACAAGAATGATAAACAATTGAGTAACCAAGACTTCGCGAGAGCCGCTGACCAGGCTGATATCTAGAAAGAGCTCGATTCTCACCCGGTTAACTGATATTATCAGGCACAGTAGGCATTTGTCTGAAATGAGGTCCATACTCCCATGCAGAAGAGTAATCATTCTTATGTTTCCTCGGGGAAAAAAAAAATAACAAAAGGAGAAACGTAAGAAAACAGAAACAATGAAAATAAAACTAAGGGGAAAAAGTAAATCATATCTTAAATGCGCTTGCAAAGCATCCACATTTATACACAACATCATGTGACAAAGTTCATGAAAAACCAGAGCGTCTCTACCTGTTGAAGCATGGTGTTAAAATTTCCCTCTTTGTACTGAGAAAGCAAAGTGTCATCGTAGCCAGCGGTGGAACCAGTAAAGGGCGAGAACAATTTATACCTAAAACCTCTATGAAAGTCGTTAGGGCCCCCAAGACCTCCGTAATTGGGATGTCGGAGTAATTTGCTCCACAGCTGACAGGCAAGAACCTCTATGAAAGTCGGACAGAGGTAAGCTGCTCCTAGAGACACCACTTCATGCCTGCCAGACTTTCATGCAATGTTCTGCTATCTCGATATGATTGCTGCAAGGCAGATGGCTCACGGGCATAGGCAAGGCTGTTATTCAACTTGACTGATTCTTCCAAGGAAAGATCATGCCGCAAGCATGAATGCACTGACTGACACTGATGAAGAACAGGACCCGCGGCAAGACCTGCACCAGACAGGACAGGTGCATTTGACTTGAGTAAAGCATGAGAACTAGAATTTAGCATCTGCACAACAAAAAAAGGCCTAGAAATATTATTGTATTGGTTCCAGCACAGGACAACAGGACATGACATAGCTATCAAAACAAGGTACCAAACACAGAATTGCAACAGGTCCAGTCTTCTGTTTGCAAATATTTCATACAAAGGGAATACCATTGTCCAAGTGCTGTGAAGTTCAGAGGTTCAAGGTCTCTACACCCCATTAAGAGGTTCATCTGATAGAAATATCTATTAAAAAATTTGCTTCAACTTTCTCTTGCATTTTTATAGATGAGTAGTGCACTTACTTACAGATGAATAATTGAAATAATTACAAAGTTGAGACTCTCAACAGATCTTATTACATTCCTCTGACAAGGAAATGGTTGGCCCACCAACAGCTGATATAACACTGCTGTATCTTGAAGGAACTGACTGTGCCCCAAAAAATGAATTGGCAAAACAGGGCTACCACCTGGATTTAAGCTCTGAAGCCAATGGATCTACTGATAAAGGTGTTGAACTAGCTTGCTGTAGCAGAAAGTCTTAAATTGGGGACAGAAGATTCCACAATTGACCAAAACAAGGCAGTTAAAGGCTTAACTGGAGTTGACAATTGGAGGACCAGCCAAAAAACCAGTTCTCAACAGTAATGGTATACGGTATACCAGATGCATTACTGCCATATGGACTACTAGTGCAAAGAGGAAAAGAAGGGAATAAAAGCAGAAAATAAAAGACAAAAGTATAAGAAGAAAAATAAGCAACCAGATGCAAACAAGAGACAACATAGCAGTGAGAAATGTCAACAATTTGACCTCACTTTACTCCCTTTTATGACAGCCTACTAGCCTAGCAATCAAAATTATGTTAACAATAAAAATATTTCACATCCCACAGCTCAGCTACACTTATCATTTAATCAAAAAATTCCCTTCCACTAAAGGGACAACAGCAGCTTGGTAAACAAAAAGAAAGAAAAGTTATGTTCAGCATTAGTTTATTACCAATTCCCTAGGAAGCGGGGGAACATTCCTAGCTGCTGGATTTATCAGTAAAGGCCAGGAAGAACTAGTTTCCCATCTATTCTTCATGTTGGGATCAGGTAGTGATGATGGAGATGTGTATCTATGCCCATGAGCAACTTTGGGAATGCTTTGTGTTATTCTTAGTTCAACAACAAACCACCAAACTTTAACAGTTATTAACTGTGCCTCTGGAATATTGGTATCTGATGATTTATTACGATAGTGGTCTGTCCACGGGAATCAGGCATAAAGCCAGCTGCTCATCATGAAAGTCCTTAATAAGATGCCCTGAATTTTTACAGGGAAAGAAACTTTTCATCCATCAAACACAATTAGAGAAAGTTAACTGAACCAGAGAGAAGCTCAATGAATCATGCCTTGTCTCCAAGAATGAAACAGATGACCCATATATTGCTTCAGAGCCCTGTTGTTTTGAGTTATCCTCCAAGGAGTTTGATGCCTAAGGACTGGATTTTGCTCTAAGGTCACTGGATCTGTATGTACCAAAACTCAAATTTGGGCACTCAGCAGCTAAAGCTTGCAAATATTTTGGAAACATTACACGGTTATCTGCTGATGAATGGACCATGGGCTTCTCCCCCAATCTCAGCTACTTCAAGTTTGCAGTGGCTGCTGATACTCTACTGCTTGCAGAATCATTTGCAGCAAGTGAATGAGAGCTCCTTTCTATTCCTGAAGGCAGAGGACAAAGAAGCTGGTCAAACACTAATAAGGAAAACAATGCAGAGCCGATATTTTTTTTTTAATTTTTTCCAGTCAAAACATAGGAATCACCAACTTGATAGACAAAAATAAAGATAAAAGACAAGTGACCTTCTAGCTTTCAATCTCTACAAGGTGAACAAAGAACTATATAATGATAGCACCCCTTATTGTTTGTTTACTCATAACTGATTGTGATATCAGATTTGGGGCTGTGCTTTAAATTCACTCTAGGTATGATACAGAACTTAATTCTAATAAGGTTTCTACCTTCTCCAGCTGATTATTTAGTAAGTTCTCTCTGGTTTATTTTAAGTTCATAATAAATTGATTCTTTGTACTATGTAATTAGGGTCTTAAATTTATCCTAGTTTTCTCAGTTCACAAGCAAAATTTTTTCCATGGTAGGCCTTTTTATGATTCGTTTTTTGTTTGGTAGATTCCTCAGGTTAATAGTAAGTGTTTTATGCATTCCAAGGCAGCGAATTAACTATTTATTTATATCTTCAGATTAGTTGGAAGTAGGGAAGAAAGAGGTCATTAGGTTCATTTGGATTGTTTCTACCAATGCGTTTATTCTGCAACATAAAGGAATTGTGTGATTTTTATGAGACTCTCCCATTTAAATATGATGGAGAACAACGTGCTATTTAAGTACAATAAAATAAGTATTTCTAAGATTCTTTGCAAAATGAGTAAGGCAAGGACAAAGAAGATGAAAGAGGCTTTATAAGGTTTAATCATGGAGCTGCATGATAAAGAAGATGTTTTAGAAAATTTAAAGATTGTTCTAAAAGTTTTCAATGCATAATCATTTATTTTTATGTGTAAGATGATGAACAAGCCTTAGAACTTGAAGAACAAAACATAGGGTCCATAATATAAGTCCAAGTTGCATGACTAAGAAAGACTTGAATTATATATTAAATTGTATTAAAGGGCCTATTTTTGTTTTAAGTTGCTGGAATTTAATGTTAAAACTTTTCTAAAATTTCTCTTTATCAAAATTCTTATTTCTATAATACAGAATATTTCTTTATGCAAATACTAGCAATAAAACTGTAATTGAAATCAGCATACCGTTGTCCATTATGCTGATGTCCTGTAATGGAGATGAGAATCCGCTTTTCATTTCGTTCCTAAACGTTTCTCTCTTTTCTCCTACTCTTCCCTTTCTTTTCTTTACGTTTTCTCTCTAACGGTTGAAATTTCCAGAAAAGGTCTGTAATAATATATATATATATATATATATACATATTATTCCTTTCCTATAACCATTACCTTTTCAGGAAAATCCTCTTCTTTTATAACGGTCATCTTAAATAAGAAGATATTTCTCTTCCTATAACGTTTATCCTTAATAGAGAGAGTGGAGAAATTTTAAAAGCAGCTCCACAACTTGATCGATTCGGGCTACATTTGACCATCGAAAGTCCCATTCGGTACCCCAGTCCTCTTCCAGAAGAAGAAGGACGAATCCCTATGGATGTGTATCAACTACCGAGCATTGAATAAAATCACTATTAAGAACAAGTATCATATACCCTTAATAGCCGATAACCCAAATTACCATTATACCTAACTGACATCATATTATATCTTTTTTGGGTTATACTTTAAATGACATGACCACTCATATTAATTAATTTAACATTTAAGTTAAGGTTAAATTACATGTAAAAAGCTTTAACTTCTTGTCTTAACTTATCAAAGGGGTCATCAACCTTTATGACATCTAAAGATTGAAACTTTTAGGACTTAGTTTTCTTAGGGTTCAATCCAACTTGTTTCCTAATTTTTTGGAGTATGTATAACAAATTAATTCAAGATTTCTTAAGGTAGGCTGCTTAATGGGTTCTTTATCAAAATATTTCTTATTCCATCATGCATGCATATGTAACCAAAGGGATAAGAGATTTAAAAAAAAAAAAAAGAATAATATGATTCATGCATCTAACATACTTTACTTACCTGTAAAGTATGATTCATGGAGTATGTCACTTCATGCAAGGAAGGAGATTGTTTTTGAGCTTCTTCAACATTTGAGAGGGAATACATCGAGAAGCTTACTTGAAGGAATGAGAAAAAGCACAAGGGAGATGATTGAAGAGCAAAGAAGCTGTACGTGGACGTTTGTTTACAATCCAAGATGAAATCCAAAGCACTGTGCGTGCTTGGTTGCTGGTATGAGAAATAGGATACCCTAGAATATTTACCATCATCAATTTCTCCCGAGTCCTAGATGGGTTTTCTATATCCTACTGTGGTTATTCTATCTCTTTTAATAGCAGCTTTAGTAATGAATCATGTTGCCGTTGGAAAATTATGTCTGTCCAATCCTTTGTTAGTAGGATAGATCGCATGAATTTGCTGGAATCATCTCTGTGGAACCAGATGAGCCAATGATCCCAGAAATTAAGAAACTGTCCAGACAATGTCATCAATAGGATACTCTGGTAATACATCTTTTCTGTATTCACCTAAAGGAATTTCTCGTTTCAAATGTAAGGGTGAAAAAGAAAAGTTAATGGAACTCTTTTCAGATGACCATTTGGCAGACATTTGATACACCTTAACTGGCCATCTGTTTCTTCAACCTGTCGACAAGAGTACATCTGCAGATCTTAATTTGTTCTATCGGTTCAAACATAAAACCTGTTTCCAGAGAAGCAATGTCGTAGATAAACCTTTGGGCATTGACCCTCTGCTCTTTTACAGGACAGAAGTTTAAGGGTTACCGACAATTTAGGAGTTTCTGGAGGTTGTGGCCTTGTTCTTGCCATTATCACTGCACCTTTTGGGATCAATGTGGACGGAATACCTGGAGCTGAAGATTCCCCATATGCGTTTGCATTGTTTTCTGGCATCCTTTGCTTGTCAGGAGTCTGCTGATTGCAACTGGGTTGCTGTACCTTGGATGAAAGAAACCCATTGATGAAGAGGACGTGGAAGTTAGAAAGCTAGAGCTACAAGAACTAGTTAGGTTGTTCAAGCTTGAAGCAGTCTCACGCACAACTCCGGAAATCTGTTTCTCGAATGCCTGACCCTCCAACTACTCAAGCTGCTCGGGCTTGTTATCAGATGAGGAAGGTTACGTTCTTATTGGTTAGGCCCGCGACTGCAAGCAAGCCACCAAGTAGTAACATCGAAGCAGCAAGTGTAAAATTCGGTTCCTGGCAAATGTGTACACAATGAATGAAAGAGTAATTGGAACACGTTAACAATTTCATTGGCATAGCTGCTAACCTAGTCATTAATTATTTCATTTTGGACGAACGATTGAAGTCAGGCTTCGTTCGTGAATGGCTGGAGTAAAGTTCTTGGCTGCGTGCAAGTTTATAATTTTTACGTAATCTAGTTTGCCTTTAGGATTTGTGTGATTCACGATGCAACAACGAGTCGTCAAACCCTTCATAGCATTTCAGTACACAAGCCTATTGCATCGTTATCTCACTCCGGTTAACAAGGAGAGCTTTTCAATACTAGTGCACTCGTCTTGAGTTGCATTTTCTTTTCAAAGGGAAAAATATCTTTTAAGAAAATTAACCAACATGAGGAAAAATTTTCTAAAGGAAAGAATAGAAGCACGTCTACAACAGAAGATGTTAAATTCAATAATATAGGAAAAATAATTGGTCAAAAAAAGCATAGAAATTTAATCTATGAAAAATCTTTGAGAGAGAGAGTGGGTGAAATGAAGCATTGACTGCACCGACGCCTAAAAATGGTCTTCCTTCCTCCGAAGTGAGGCTGTTTTAAGGGGAGGTAAGGTAAAGGCTCGAACGATGCATAATGTGACACCCACCCATACAGAGAGAGAGAGAGAGAGATCCCCCAGCCAATTAAATCAAACTACTAAATGTAAACGTACAGCGAAAATTACCAAATATTAGAGACGACATTAAATGATTTAATCAAGCAAATAAACATGAAGTGCATATTCCCAAGTCTGCATTCTCTCTCTAGTGGCATCAGGTGTCTTTTCACTCCTATTACGTAGAAATCCTTGTCGAACTTCCAAAATTTGAAGTGTATTGAAAGCCGTCTCCCAAGGCATATGGTGAACAGAGGTCCTTGTTTCTGTCGTACCAATGTCAAGGAAAATGGTTAAGATCCCACATTCGCCTTAGCCTTCCATAATAAATACTTTGATTTCTCTATCTTGTATCTTCTAAATTCTCTCAGCGCTGCAAGAATGATGTGCATTGAAACCGGCAGAAAGAAAGGCTGCACCAACAAAACCATAAAACTTGAGAACAGCACCCCCACCCCATGTCATGCTCTTCTGTAACAATCAGTTTCACTAGCCTCAACAAGTTATTAAATGTACAAGTTCTTAGATTTTATCTGCTAAAGGATGGTACAGTGGTGTATAATGGGAGATGTAAATCAAAGTTTGGCATGGCACAAGTTTGTTCTTGTAAGACATACCGAGTAGACTGCAAAACAATGCTCAAATGAATAGTAGCTAACAGACATAATTGATGGATGGAAAAAGGCATCCTCTGCCATCGATCTTGCTTGCCTTGAGGACACTGACATAAGGAGAGTAGCTGATAATTAGGCTCTTCTTTATTTGTGAACAAGGGCTAACCATTTGTTTGAGGCACAAAAAAATTTAGACGTGCCAGAAAGTGCATGCAGCAGGAACATACCAGCAGAAGCATCATAAGCTCCAAGAGAAGCATTACTTTGGGCTGATTTTGCTGCTTCAAGTGAAAATTTTACCTGCTTAAAAAATATCTCATAAATCAAACCATTGACATTTCTACTAGCATCTTCAAGAAATAGAAGCTTCAGAACAAGTATCGTAAACCAGAAAGTGCTTTTGAAAGCGAGCCACAAAGGCTCTAAAGCTAGCCATACACAAACTACAAGAAGTGCCCCCATATTGCAGGCCAAATAGCTCAAAACCATGACAAATGATGTGAAGTTGAAAATCCCATTTCCTCATATTCTGCTAAAAATACAGAATATGGAAATCATAACTGTACATATCTTGTCTACCAAAAGAAAATTTTCTTTTTGATGGGCCAAAAAAGTCAAGTAAATTTGGCATAGTCTTAAAACAAAAATTAAAATTATAGAATACCTCTAAGACTTAACATAAGAACAATCTTAATTCTCCTAATGCATGGATTAGGTGTAAGAAGGACTATCCACTGGCACCTGGAGTCTCAGTGATTATAAAATAACAAAAAGAAACACTCATTGAAACAACTCACCTGCTTTCCTATCTCGTCCATAATAATCATCCTTGGCAAAGATTGTACCTACATGAAGGACCTTATTCATACAAGAGAGAGAATCTAGTTGAATCAGGATGGCCAGCTTATGAGTGGTGGAAACATACCAAACGAGAAAGAGACCCTAGTGTTGTAGCACTAGAGTGGAGATTAAAGCACGTGTGCTGTCGTGCCAAGACATCCAATTCCCTACAGAAAATTACGAGCAGCAATAGATCAAACTCATGTCTGAAACTGAAAACTTTGATGCACTAAACACTTTATTATTAGAATAAATTTATTTGAGCAACCACACAACACTAAAGAATTGTAAGCCTGGAGATTAAATGCAAAAATTAACCGAATAAAAACAATTAAATCTACAATACCCATCAGGTGTTGGACTATTTTTTGTGGCTGCTTCTCACCACTGGCCACACCATTTTTCATCTTTCACAAATAACTGGCCACAGCATTTTATATGAAAATATAACAGGAAGAGAGTAACAGCACAACTATTCAACCCTAGTCTCTGAAAGGATCATTTTCTTTACCATTCTGTAAAGCCTCTTTCACTCACTAAAAGGTTGTATGTGCCTGATTTACCAACATAGGCAGTATCAGATTTTAGACCAAAAAGTTGCCGAAACTGTCCCAGAAAGACTTCAAATATCTTCTGAAGATCCTGTTATATGTGCAAACATCAAACTTGAGAAACACAAACAGAACACATCTGCATTGGCAACAGCGATGAGTGAAAATGGAGTCTCTAGTCATGGTAAAGTATAAAATATTTAATTCATATTTTGGAACTATTCTCTGACTACAAAGACACAGACATCAAATACAAAAATGCAAAAGAAAGGATAATATTTTCTCTAGTTTTAACATATTATCAATAAGCAAATTAAGAATTACATCATAATATTTTATCAGACTCCATGACCTTTGTTAGTTAAAGTTGGCCTATTTTCAAATGAACTTCATTCATTTATACAAGAACCTTGAAAAGCAACATTCAGATTGATAAAATCCTGCCATGCAACACAAATCCTATCACATATTGCTAGATCCAGTTTTTCAAGACACAGAACAGGTCATGCACAATATTTCAGATTTTTTTGGTTAGAATTGACATCCCACTTATCATTTTAGACATATAGTAGTCAAAGTTGACAATCCATAGGTAGAGGAATAAGAAACATTCATTTGAATTTAAACTTGACCTAGCAATCACCAATAAAATGCAAATGATCCAACAACAGTACAAGCATTACTTATGGTTCAAAAACATAAGTTTAGCTTCCAAACAATGGAAACACCCAACACTCTGACCTTATTCTTCAAGTAAATAACTAAAAACCAGACCTGAGGGGACATTATATGCCTTTCACGAAGCCTATTGTTCGAATCCATTAAACAAGCTTTTGGGTTCCACACCATGACACCTCCCCACATCTGCAATAAGTCACCAGAAAGATTAGAACATTGGATGCATTTAATGAATGGCATGCAAAAAGGTAAGAACTTAACTGGAGATATAAAGCCATTTGTCATTGAAATCTCTCCATCAGGAAGCTGCAGAAGGAGGGGACATTCTTTTGCAGATGGTATGTATCTGGGGGAAAACAAAAAGAAGAGGGGAAAATAATCAAACAGCAAAAATTAAAACAAAATGGATATTTTATTTATTGCTGACAGCAGGTTTCAAGGGATAATGTGCTATAAAATGATATGTCACAATAGAAGAAGTTCAAAGGTCATGACAATATCCAAAAAAATTCCCCCTCTTTTTTTTTTTTTTTTTTTTTAAAAAAGGGTTCAATCATCAAGACCTGAAGCAAGGCATCCAGATGAAAGTAAATGTACATCAGCAAAATATAACAGGTGCTGAGCTGACTGTGAAATTTTGCATGCAATGTAAACTGATTTCATCAATTAAGCACAATGAGAAAATCTCTAGAGTCCATATATTACTCAAGTTTGAGAAAATACGAGATTGAGTAAAAGGATATACACCACAAAATGCAATATCTTCGACTGCCCACCCGCTGCAGTAGAAGTATCTAAGTGCCACTCATTTGAGTTCCCCTGTTGAAATACTTGTGGACATTAGTCTATAAAGATATTGGACATTTACTGATTACAAAGATATAGAAAGCTGGCACAAATATGTGAAGCAACACAGCAAAGAATTTAGAACACATAGGTTCAGGATTAAAGAAATGAGTTGGTCACATTTTCCAATTTTGTAGCTATTCAACAAAGCATAGCAAGGAACTTAGAGGAAAATACAAAGAATGGAAGATCCTTGATGCTGAAAACGTAGCTGCCCAACTTTTCATCCCAGGAAGAATATGAGGACTTTGGAGTGTAATACAAAACCTATTAAGAAGCAAATGCAATAACCCAAGACAACATAATTAAATAAGCACAAATCACACGGCCAGGAAAAATTTAGTGTATATAAAGGGAAGGAGAATTCATTGCCTGGCTTTCCACGCTAATGTTAGCTATTGGTCTCAATGCTTCAATCATGGGGGCCAACAGAGTCCCGTCTATACTCGGGAAATTCCTAAGAATGGAAAGGAAAAAATTTAAGGAAACTTAGGCATAAAAACGCTAAAATTTTAAAATGAGCCTCAGGAGAGTAAATTACCAGTCGTATATCCAATCATGAGGGTTGGCATTAAGCAAATTGAAGGAGAGAACAATCCTACCATCAGCACCGACAGGCATAAGCTCCCCGTGAAGTAAGCCCTCTTCTCTGCCTCCATTCACAAACACTTCCACAAATGCCTCCGCCACCCTGTCCAACAGTTCCTCCATTTCCAGTGAACCCTTCCCAACCAAGAACCACGCGTGCCTGTACTTGCCCACTACTGCCCTCACAGCTTCTACATCATCAAACCCGTTCACCACCACCACACTGTACACCTTGCGGCCAGAACCCAAACAACGACCTCCCAAGGCAGATTCCAGGGCATCATCAACCGCCTCATCATCGTCGAAGTCATAATCAACGGCACGAATCAAACCGCATTCATAGAAGCAAGACCGGAGGTCATCGCCAAAGGATTGGGTGCAAAGGCTAGTATGGGCGTCAACGGTGACGGAGAGAGTGAAATTACGATCGAGGGTGCTACACTGGGGCTTTTTGGAGGTTAGATTGGTGATCTTAGCAAGAATTGAGCGTTGAAGATCGCCTGGATTGAGGTTAGCGGAAGAAGAAGAAGAAGAAGAAGAAGAAGAAGAAACGGGATGGGAATCCAGGAATAAGACCTGGAAGTGGGAGGGAAAAAAAAGGAGCTGCGATTCGAGTTGCTTGGAGAGAGAATCGATCTCGTGGAAGGGAAGCGGGGACCGGTAGATTTCGACTGATTTCCAGAGCAAAGGGAAACCTGCACAGCAATAAACAAAATGCATATCAATTAAAAGGAAGATGCGCTTTTTAGTTACCCATACATACAGCAGCACATACCCAGAAGGAAGGAGAAAAGGAGCGATAAGGTGAGAAAGAGACGCTTCAAACCGGGCTTCGTTTTACGCATCGTTTTCGGGTCGAAATCGGATTCTTCTTCTGCTGCTGCCGGAACATCATCTGTTTGGGCAGTTTCAGATATCTCGGATCCTTTGATTTCCGCCATTGGTCTTGTCCTTACTAAAATCAACTCTTTGCTTTCTTATCAGTGGATTTATTTTGGGAAGGGGAAACTGACTGAAAATAAACTTCGTTGATTTATTTTTAAGGAAAATTAACTTATTGCTTCTTCTATATATATATATATACATACACGCACGTAAAAAAAGAAAGTAAGACAAGACAACGCCTTTTTTTTTTTTTTTTGGTTTGTTTGTTTTCGGTCTTTCGTTAGTTTTAGTAAAATCCCCCCAAATAAAATTTATTATTATTATTATCATGAGAAAAAAAAAAGTGTGTGTGTGTGTGAGAGAGAGAGAGAGAGAGAGAGAAGTATCTTAATTGACTAAATTAAAAACAGAATCAAAGAGGTCGCATCAAACCGCGCGTGGAAGACCTGGTAGGCGCAGCATAATTATAAAGGTTGTGAGTAATAAACTTTAAAATAAAATAAATAGCTCTACAAAGCAATGATAAATTTTGCCCCCAAACACAACAATAAAATAAAAGAGTCGAATCCCAGGACATCGTAAGAAGCAGGAAAACCTCATCCTTTAATTTGATGTCTTATCAAGTGACCTATGTTACAAATTCTGGGAGGCGTCTGGCGTACCTGTTGAGTGTTGACAGTACAAGCCCAACCATTTATCTAACTCGTAATTTTGCAGAATGAATTCAAAGTCGACGATTGGGTTAGACGAGAACTCCGATGAGGATGTCACCCTGCATGGATCTTTGAGCTCTGTTGGATTCAGTAGCTTTCCACATTTTTCATATTGGTCATCACCACCACCACGGCGTGCGGCGTGCAGAGCCATAAGAGTCATACCCAGGCCTGTGTTGGGCAGGTGCATTCCACGAGAGCCTATCTGCTGCTAATTGAAGGAACGCCTTACACTACTTGTAGCTGTGAAGCTGCTGCAGCATTGAAGTCAAACTTCAGGTCCATTGAAAAATAACATCAGAAGTAGGGGAAGAGCCCGCCGCGGGGGGTGCGGGGGAGGAAGGGAGAATGTCGCAAATGCATAAACAATAATAATAAATCTATAGATGGGTTTTGGTGTGGCAACAAACATGGTTGTTGTATCGCGTCTCCAGCAATCCAATATTTGTCCATGCATAAAGATATGCTTCTTGAATAAATTCACTAGAACACTCTCCCTAATTATACGCAGAAACAAAGTCCATTTCTCACAGAATCAATCCCCCCCAACACCCCCCCCCCAAAAAAAAAGAAAGAAAGAAAAAGACCAACGGAGATCTTGACCAGAAAAACAACATCAAATACCTCCAATGTAATTGATCACAAGGTGCGGCAAACTAAAGAGTTCGAGGACCAAGCATAACTGAAGAAAGAGAGCATTGAATAGAATAAAATATGACTTGTTGGAGGGAAAAAAAAGAAAAGAAAAAGAAAAAGGATTTCCAGAATCACAAATTATTCTGCAAATACGAAACAAAATACAGGCGGAATCCAAAATAATAATAAAAAAAAAAGGTTAGAGGTTGTTTGGGGGGGTGAATAGATCACCTTCAAATCAAAACAAGATTATACTTCTTTCCGTTGAATAAAAGAAAACCTCATGAGAATCCCACTCTGAGTTCAAATTACCGTTTTAGAGAGGAGGGCTTAGGGTTTTTGCAGAAATGGACTGGAACTTCACTTGGAACGAAAGAGAAACGTGCGTTGCAAATTGATTTTTTTTTTTTTTTTTGACGGGAACTTTTGGAATGGGGGAGTCCTCTTGGAAAAAGATTTATTTATATAATAATGATAATGATTTTTTCTTTATATATATATATATATATATATATGTATATATACACGCATATATCTAAAAGCGGGAATTTTAAGTCGGTCGGTGGCGAGCGTTCTTTTGGAGTCCCGGCCGGGGGCAGAACTGAATTTACTCGAATACCCTCCCCAATTTTTCCTTATTCGTCACGGAGGGGAACCCTCGTTCAGGTTGGATTCCGGAGGATTCGTTGGGGCCAATTGCCACGTGGTGATGTTTGATAGGAAGGCAAAGACTATAATGTGCTCTCTCTCTCTCTCTCTCTCTCTCTCTCTCTCTCTTTCCTTGGCTTTCAAATAAATCAAAACAAACAAATACTTAAATAAATAAATAAAATCAAAATGCTCAAATAAATGCCGCCGCCGGTGATAAGATTAAGATGGCCTCCACTTCAATTGCGAAATTGCCTCGGCCCTCTCCTCTCAGCTTGCAAAGACAAGAAGACACCCCTTGCTCAAATCCACGCCCTATTGGTCACAACCAACGCCAACTCCTCCCCTGCCACTGCCCACCTGATTGCCTCCTATGGGCGCGCTGGCCTCATTGTTTTTGCTCGCCGACTGTTCGACAATACTCCCCACCCAAGCGTCGGCGTTTGGAATTCGATGATCGTTGCCTATTGTCGCGCTAATTGCCCCCATCATGTCTTGAGTCTTTACCGTGCAATGATATCCCGCGGGTTACGGGTGAGACCCGACAGCTCAACTTTCACGGTTGCGTTGAAGGCCTGCTCCATTTTGGTGGACTTGGATATGGGTGAGGAAATCTGGGGTCAAGCTATGGATTTTGGTTATGGGAATGACGTGTTTGTTGCTTCTTCCATTTTGAATTTGTATGTCAAGTGTGGAAAATTGGACCAAGCTAAGGTGGTGCTTGATAACTTGGTCAAAAGGGATGTTGTGTGTTGGACAACAACTATAATGGGATTTGTGCAGGGTGGCCGGGCCATAGAAGCACTCGATATGTATAGGATGATGCAGAATGAAGGGGTCGAGGGAGATGGGGTTTTAATGGTGGGCCTGATTCAGGCTTGTGCTAATCTGGGGAACTTGAAGTTGGGTCTTTCGGTTCATGGGTATATGGTTAGGAGACAGTTGCTTTTGAATGATGTTGTTGCTCAAACCAGCCTTGTTGACATGTATGCTAAGAATGGCCATTTGGAGCTTGCTTCTCGGGTCTTTACGGCCATGCCCCATAAGAATGATGTTTCTTGGGGTGCTCTGATTTCTGGCTTTGCTAGGAATGGTTTTCCAGAGAATGCTTTTCAATTGCTCGTTGAAATGCAAGGCTCAGGGTTCAGACCTGATTCTGCATCTCTCGTGAGTGCACTTTCAGCATGTTCACAGGTTAGAAATTTGGTATCGGGGAAGTCTCTACATGGATACATTGTTAGAAGGCTGGATTTTCAGAGAGCTTTGAGTACTGCATTGATTGACATGTATGCAAAATGTGGTGCACTTTCTTGTGCTCGTGTTCTATTTGATCGAGTAGATTCCAAAGACTTGATATTGTGGAATGTAATGATTGCATGCTATGGAAACCACGGGCATGGAAAGGAGTCTCTCTCCCTCTTCCTTAAGATGAGGGAAAAAAACTTGAAACCTGATCGTGCAACATTTGCTTCTCTTCTTTCAGCCCTTGGTCACTCAGGACTGGTGAAAGAAGGTAAATACTTGTTTGATGCCATGGTCAACGGGTATAAGATCCAACCGACTGAGAGGCATTATGCATGTATGGTTGATCTCTTGGCCCGAGCAGGAAAAGTGGAAGAGGCCTGTCAGCTGATGGAAACCATGACCACCGAACCAGGGCTTGCTATTTGGGTTGCTCTCCTGTCAGGTTGCCATAATAATGGGAAATTATTGATTGGAGAAATTGCAGCAAAGAAGATCCTTGAATCAAACCCAGAGGACTTGGGAATTTATGCTTTGGTTTCAAACTTCTTTTCCTTGGCAAGGAAGTGGGATGAAGTAGCTGTTTTAAGGACCATCATGAAAATGACAGGAAAGAGGAAAGTACCTGGTTATAGTGTGGTGGAAGTGAATGGGAAGCGAGAAGCTTTTCTGATGGAAGATAAGAATCACCACCAATATCTAGATATCATACCGATTTTGAATAGTTTGGACAATCAGATCAAAGCAATTAAATATGTCTTGGACCCAGTATTTTTGGTACATGAAACAGGAGAGGAAGCATTTTTTTGTGGAATCACTGGAAGCCCCCATCCAGCAATATGCTGCTTGTCGTGAGATTGTTCATATCTGATAAGAATAGGTACCCAGAAGAGTACAGAAAATTTTGACGTTTCACAATTCCAATATAACAAAGATCCCTGCAGCTTTATTTGTTTCCCTGGCAATGGAATGATGCCACTGTTTCTCCTAATACTTGTTCCTATCTTCCTATCTGCTGGCCAGATTTCTGAAGTTGGTTCATCTTGGGAATTCCTACTGTTGGTGTTGGCTCGGAATGGACAGCTATCAAGCAATCAAAGTCATTAACCTGTCCAACCGCTGCACAATAGACAGTTTCACATGCTTTGCAGTCCAAAAACTGTGGGCTAGGAGAGAGTGGCCCAGTACGTTGGTCCAGCAACAATATTTATGAGTGTGGCCTCAATATAATGAATTTATAAGAATGCTTATTCTGCATACCAGTACCATTGAGGTTTTTTCAGAGAAGTGTTGTGTCTGGTAATCATTTGATTAATTTCATCTTTTTACTCACAAGTATGTTCTGTTTGGAATGTTTCTGTATTTCTGCACTGATAATTTTGGCCAAATGACATGGCAGTTGACAAGGGACAGTTCTATATGTATGCATATATCATCTTATACTTACAATGGTTACTTTAGTCCTTTTAACGCTGAAAGGGATGTTTGACTGACCATGTTCATGTGGTGCACTAATTGTATGGATGTAAGATTAGATATAATTATGAAAATTACAGATTTTGCTTACTCGAGTGAATATGCCTCCATTGATCAATGTTATTTCATATCTACAAGTGATTTTAAATTGGATAAATCAGAAATCATGGATGCTTTTCATGTCTTGTGCGCTGTGTGTGTGAGCATGGCTTTTTTTTTTTTCCCTTTTCTTGGGATGCTGTACTGTGGATTTGATTTTCTGCAGTGCATTAGATGAAAGTGGTTTTAAACCTTAGAGGATGTCTCCCTTTTTCCCTTTTCATTTCAGACGTTGTTTGCTTATTTCCTCTTCAAAATGAAGCATTTCAACCTGGAAATCAAGATCTGGTTGTCGTGTTTGGTGAGGCACTTTTTACTTAGGCGGAACAGAATATTTGCATATGTGGTATGTCTACAATTTGGATTTACTGTGGACCTGTAGGAGGATATCTTCATGTCAACGGAAGCCATTGTTGGCACCCAACAAAGTTTTCTACTGGTTAACGGCGATGTTACATTTTGTAAATTTTGTTTATGTAAAGCTACGAAGTTGGTGACGCCCCCATATACAGTCATGGTCAGTTGTTGGCCACTTGCCCACATAATGTCATGCCATTTATTAACCTACTTCAGGGGATAAAGATCTTACCAAGAAGAAATCTACTCCTCTCTGCCCTATTGTATTTTACTTTTTCTGTCCAGGCTGAGGACCAGCTCAAGCTCAAGGCAGCCTTCCGGCCTATGTCAGTTCCTCCATCTGCAGCCGTGACTGTCAACACGCAAAGATTAAGCACGAGCGGCAAATGCTGTTGGGAAGAGGTATTCAAGCCTTGGTACAGAAGTTAGTCGATGTTAATTTGAAGTGGAGAAGGTCCCAGAATTTCAGTGCTCTCAGACATTCTAGTGCAAGATTTTCTTTCTTCATTTTATTAATTCTTTTTTCATTTCTGCCTTTTTTTTTTTTCCTCTTCTAACGTGTTGACACAATATTGTGCATCTGAAATATCACCTGGTCTGGTGTAAACTTTGAATATTGATGTGCATTAACATACACTCAGTGCAAGAAATGAATCTGGTTATCTGCCCCGTTTATGGAACACCATTGAGCTTCTGCAGCTGTCTGGTTGAGATTGCACTTCTTCTCACGTCTGGACGTTGAATTGCACCTTACGTGTCTCACGTTCGAACTCTTCAAGATTGTTATTAGATGCATGGGGGAGGGGAAAGAAAGAGAGATTGTGCCTAAAAGTACATCCAGTTATCTGTTACTTCTCTCGGAGCAGGAAAATGTGGAACAATATCAATAATGTAAAATGTGAACTGCATTCCCTCTATCAGTCGCTTCAAAACTGAATGGAAAATTCAGAGACAAAGCTGGAAGTTTCAATGATTCAAGATTCATAGAATGCAAAATTTTCAACACTGGGCAAACAAGGCCTTTTTTCATCATCTGAGAGAAGCTAGCTGCTTCCATTTAGCCCCAGTCAACATGTAACAAGTAATCGCCGGTTCTGTGAAGCAACAAAGATATTTTTGGCAACTGCACCTGCAAACAAAAGTAATTGCCAAAATTTGAATTTTCATGGTACCTTCTGAAATTTCCTCAAGACCTATACCCTGCTTGAACCTGAAGATTCTGGTTGTCTTCCAACAAACGGTCATATTCAAGTAATAGGTCTGCAGACTGCTTCTGAAGGGAAACAACATGGGCTTCAGCAGTTTCAATCTGCTTGTCTTTCTTTTCGGATTCTGACTTCAACTTCTTCACATTTTCAGATAGGCTTAAAATTTGTCCTTGCAGCTGCTGTATTTCCTTAGATGCTTTCTCTTCCTTCTCTTTAAGGTGCATTTTCTCTCGCTGGAGCTTTTCAAGGTCCTCTTTTGAAGATCCCGCATTCTTCCTCAGTGCAATAAGTTTAGTAAGATAATGGTGCATACGATCAATTATGAATCCAAGAAATAGTGTGAAGCCTGTACAGTCAATTTCAAGCAATTAAAAAGAGGGAGGGGGTTTAGGACCAAATAATGGGTCTGTGTCAGCAATAATTTTCATGAAGTGCTAAGATGTGAGATTGCAAATAGTGTCAGCCAAAGCTTAGGCAAGTTTTCTCCTGTCAACCATTAGGTCAATGACAGAGCACCATATGTTCCCAGTCAACGGGCAAAATGTGTAATCTACTTTACTTTGCAATGTGTTTTCACGAGGAGGAGGAGGATGTTTTGGAGCAAGCTGTAATACGCCCCAAGACAATCTAATGCATGGCAATTTATACCAAAAGGGTAAAGTAAGGGTGCAAGTGGGGGAGGGTGGTACAGGCAGGACAGAGGATGCTGCTTTACATGGCAATTCACCCAACAAGAGACAATGTGAGAGAGAAACAGATTAAACAACGATAACCAAATAGCAAACATGGCACGTAGCACTACTATAGGTAATATTGTCATCATAAGTATTTGGATCAGATGGATAGAATGCACAACTGATCATTGTGATGGATTCCTGGATATGTCTTCAAGGGGAAGTCAATAATTGATCACTGACAGTATCTTTCAAGTTCTTTGTCAAATTAAGAAATCAAAAGATCTCTCATATTTTCTTTTTATTTCTAAGTAAACATTATTAACATTGTCCTTTCCAGGATATCAATAAGGATATCCAATGCTTGTGGACAGCTACAGAGCATCATCGGCCAGTTTCACATAATCTTTTCCATGGCAACAGCCAGTTGAGAAACTTCAACAAATCCTTAAATATATCAGACTGGCCACACAAACATGTTTTGCCACTATCACCCATCTAAAGGTGTTTCCTCCCTAATTATATGTGCAGCAAAATATTGATTGATGCAGCGAATGCTTGCGTTGAGTTTAACGAATCTCTTATTCATGAAGACACCCCAATTTGACTATCTAGCCTCGTGAGCAAAAAATGTGATCATGAATCCCGCACGGTCATAAGCTAGCATTTTCATTTTTAAAGACAGAAAATTACTGTCGAAATTTCGTACGATACGTTGTCAAGGAAGGCTCTTACAATTCAGTAGTTGTGAGTGCCAGAGCCGTTAAGCACTGCAGAAACTTAACATCCATCAAACACTTTCCGATTTTCTATAATGCCATAGCTGCACAATTAATTTGTTGGCAAATGGAAAGAACAATCTTTTACAACTGAATATCTCGTCTGGGACGACAATAGAAGCAAAAGCCCATTGCCATTATAAAGAAACGAATGGAAAAAAAAAATAATTGATAAAGAAACGAGCGGGAAAACAAACAAAAGGAATCAGAGAGACGATGAAGAGGATCAAAGGGGACTTTACTCATAAGCGATGCCTCGAGCAAGTGAGTTCTCCATAGAACCTGATCCATGGGTGACATTGTACCAAGCTTAGCGCCCTTGTTTTGGATCTTGACAATGCTCATGAGGCTTGCTAGCAGGATCACTGACAGGGTACCAGCCACAGTTTTTACAGTAGCTGGACCCCTCCCCATCTTCGCGTAATCCAAGCTCCTCATGACCAGCTCTCTCAATGGTCCAATCTTCACTAATAATAGAAATGCCACAGCCCCTTCAGCGAAAAGAACAAAGAATAACAACTGAATCATATCTCCTTTACTTCCAGGAAAAATTCCCTACAAAGTTGTGGGCGGGGAGGCAGGTGAATTTTAAGCTCGCAGATCCATCCCGAGGAAGCAGCAAATCAAAGGGAGCGTCGGGTGCTACAACCCATTTACGCTTTTGCAGGAAAAGAGCTGTTGAATGACTTCCTAGCGCAGAGAAAAACACCGAAATTTATGAAATTTGTGCCTAAATTGTGCAGCATGGGAGACAAATCAAAACGCCCGCCTCATAAAATGAGGGTTGATTTTCAGAAATGAGGACGTTAGGGGTTAAACAGATCTGTGCGATCCACTCATCCAAGTATAAAAGATAACAAGAAGCTTTTGCCTTTTGGCTAAGCTTAAGGGAGGAAGGGAGCAGGAGCGCCGTTTTCCATTGGTTGTTTTCGTGAGTTTCCTATTTTGTTTTTGTTTTTAAATTAAAATTGACGGGTGGGCCTCATTTATGGTCCGGGGAACAGAGGGGGAGGGCGATGCTGCAAATGGGGTTGCCCTTTGGCAGGCCCAACAAAAAGAAAAGGGGCAAAATGGGTATGATGAGATCACGGGGTTTAGGTTTCAAAGCGTATGGGAAGACTGACTGGGAGGAGAATACATCGTAAGCCTCTGCTTTTGCCGACTGACTCTTTTTACTTTGGTTCCTTTATTACTAATAGTTTATACAGTTACAAAGTACTACTCTAGCCAGTAACCCAAATGCTGCGCCGCAAAAAAAAAAAAAAAAGAAGTACAATACACGTCCCCCCCCCCCAGTGGCCTTTAGCTTCTCTCTATGCGCCCAGTAAGTAAATAAATAAACAAAAATTGTAAATTACAAGTTTTCGCATCTGCCTGCTCCCAGACATTATGTGGTCCACGTTGAACGTCCGGCCCTAGAGTTTCTAGCTAGGGCCAATATTACGAGGTTCAGTCTGCCCAACGTGCGGCTCAAAAAAGTATCTTGGGCCAGATCGAGCAATTTAGAATTCTCCCCCCCACCCCCCCCCCCCAAACACCCAAATTTATAATTTCTTCGATTGGGAGTGAATAGGAAAAGGAAAAAAAATAAATAAATATATATATATATATATAGATAGATAGATAGATATATGAGATTTAATTATCCTATGCCCAAAGAAACAAATCATCTGGAAAAAGACTGTAAATAATTATGGGTTGAGCAAATGGAGGAGGTCACATGCGCGTAGTGCGTATAGAATAAAAAGACATGATTTTATCATTGTTTATAGAATACAAAATTCGCTCATCTAATAATATAAAAAGGGAAAGATAAAATATAATTTAAAAAATAAAAATAAAAGTAAAAGGAGGGAAGGTGGGAAGAAGGAAATTGAATACAACCGATCCATGGATCATCATCGTCATATTATATATGTCATTGAAATTAAAGTCGAAAAAATCTAAGTCAACAAAGAACATTCCACGTGTGAACTATAGCCGTACATTCACTTTTGTGACTAATTCAACGATTCTTTTTCTGGGTAGGGTGGTTTTTTTTTTTCCCCTTCTTTTTCTTTTAACTGCTTATGCAATTTTCAAAAATGATTGCTTTAGACGACAATTCATGGACCGGTGAGTCCTGTCGTTCGGGTTTTGCGTTCCATTTTGTCATATTAAAGCTATTGAAGTCGGTCAAGACATGTGATGTGATGCTGGGAAGTCACAGGATAGAATCAGGAGACTAAGCAGCAAGCAGTTGGGCCCACGTGACAGTTGTTTACATACAGCCCACCCACTCGCGACCTTAAATCGTTAAAATAATAAATAATAATAATAATAATGTGAAGCAAAGGCAATCTATTTGTATTTCATCATCGTCGTCGTCGTCATCATCATCATCTTGACATTTCACATTATAATCAAAGAGCCAAAACAGACTCAATGCTTGATGACGATGATGATGACGACGACGACGACGATGACGATGACGATGATCCTATTTTTCGGCTGGCTTTGATTTCAAACTTAAAAAGATGCTCACAATCAAGAATCGATTGTATTATTTTATAAGGTACATATGTAGAACAACAACCGGGCAAATTGGCAGACAATCATATTAGGCCTCGAAGGCAATTCATTAATTTTTTTTTTTTTTCTCTTTCACAGGAACTCTCATTCCAGCACTCAGCAGGAGAACCGTTTAAAAAAAAAAAAAAAGGAGGGGTAAAAATGGGAATTCAACTCTGATAAATAAAAATTCGAACTGAGCCGAGTGGCTAGTGTTTAGATTTTCACCGCGGTGCATTAATTAACTGATTAGCTTTGTTGTTGTTGTAGTATACAGAACAGAAGATGTTGTTGTAGTATACAGAAACAGAAGAAGCTGACAGAGAATGTCGCCACCAACTATTATTTCATCAACTGGAGACTCCCCAGGTTGACCTTGACGACTATTAAGGTTGGGTTGGGCGGCCGCCATTAACAGTCACGCTGTCAATTCCAACGGCCAGCCCCCGAGCAGAAACTGCTGCCATGCTTACCACAATTCAATTTGCTAATCGCAAAGCCAGCCATTGGACAGCGCAGGCAGGACCCTTGGGTTGTTTTGCTGGCTAGCTTTGCATTAACGTGGAACTGGAAGCAAGCAGTCTGAATTGCCAAAACGCTCCGAGACACTGTTTGAAGCCAACCCTGCCAACAAACGCTTACTTGTCCCCCCCCTCCCTTTTTTCCTTCCTTTTTTATTACAGCGAGAGCCAGGGCGAAAGCGAAGTGAAAAGAAAAATTCAAATACAAAAATATAAATAAATAGAGAGAGAATGGTCAATATGGCTTCAGTCAATGGTCGATAAGCCACCCTTTTCCTCCCCTCTCTCTCTCTCTGCCTCCTATTACTTTAAAGTTTTTCTTTCTCTGTCTCGCGGGTAAAAGTCTCTTCCTTCCTTTCCTTCGGGGTCGCTCAAGGGTTTCGCTTGAGGGACTTTCCTCTTCTTCTTCTTCTTCTTTCCCCTCCTTCCTTGGGTTTTTGGTTTATCAGGGCTTGTAGTTGTTGAATTGGGTGTCAGGATATTGATCTCTGGTCTGCGGTTTTCAACTTTTTCTACAAAATCTTGGTTGGTTGAACGAAGAAATGGCTGTAAGTTTTGCCTTTGTTTCTATGCATTCTTCTGTTTCGTTTTCTTTCGATTCTCTTCTCTTGCCGTGGAAGTTGCAGAAAAAGAGAAAACATTATTATGCTAAAATGAATAAGAATCAACCCCCCCCCCAACACCCTTTTCTGTTAAAGGTTTGAATTGTCTTCATTTGATTGACAATGCTGGATTTTCTCTATCAACTGTTAATTGTGAACTTACGGAGCTGGATTTGGGTCTTCAATTTATCTAGATTTATGTCCCTCCTGCCTTTAATAGTATGGACATGGATACCTTCGGTCGGAGGGGGAACTGAATTCTTCGGACTACACGTGATGGTGAAAGATGTTAAAGGACTAGATAAACTGAAAAAAATTAGCAAACATTAGCATGTGAAGGAACCTTGCAATGCTTTGTAATAAACTTGAGACAAGAAAGGAAATGGATTCATGCCAGGTGGGCTGTTGTGTATACGAATTGTTGAAAACAAAACGAAAGATAAATGCGATAAAGTTAGCAAAAATTGGGAAAGAAATCACTGACTCCTATAGCTTGTGATTGATAATATCCTAGTACCAAGAAATTACAGTATATGCTTTTAACTTTGGTGCTCCCATGTGTTCAATAGATTTCTCACTACATTTCTAGGAGTGAACGTGGTAGCTAATGAAGGGTAGCCATTTGGTTTTTGTGAATGCCATGTATCTCTTTCTGTTAGTGTTTGGCACTTAAAAAGAATATTTGTGAGCAAAAATCTAGTTTATCACTTCGCTCCTTTTCAACTGAATTTTCATTCAAGTGCTGGTGTTGCATCTAACTGATTGTCATACGCGGTAGTATTGTCCTTTATCTTGTGAATCTTCATTTGCATGGTTTGATATGAATCTTATGAGGAACAATGTCACTGAATGATATATAAGCAAGTAATTTGTGGATCTTTCCTTTTCTCGTGGCCATTTGGCCCCAATTTTTATTTTTTTGTGAAGGCATTAGTGTGAGTTATTTAAGGGATGAAGATTGTGTCTCTTTTGCATGGATGAAGTTGTGTATGACATCTCTGATGTTATGATTCCTCCAAGGCTAAACTTTCCAGCTTGTTCAAAAGGAGGATATCATAATGATATTGCATACAAGCTCGTAGCACAACAGTTGCCACTTGGGGACCTTACTGATTTCATTTTTCAACTGATCTAGACTAGAGAAATTCAAGTGAGATGAGTCTGTGCACAGGTTTAGCTAGATTACATTACCCTAAAACTCAATCCACGATTGACTTGTCAACAATAGTGGTCCTCACAATACTAACTGTGAACCGAATATTAGCTTAAATATTTAACATTATCACACTTTCAATTGGATACAGTCTCTGGTGAGGCTGAACTGATTTTCAGGGGTGTAATGTTGGAGATGTCCATCATCTTTTCCCCATTTGTAAGATTGACCCTTAGTGTTTATCCTCATCCTTTTCTTCTTTGGTTGTTTTATAACCTATACACGGAAATGTGGGGGTGTAAAACTTTGTCGTGTCATGCTCTTTCTCCTTTTCTCTCTCTTGCTTCCATGTGGGCATGCCTAACGGCAAGCTTGCTCTTTCTCTATCTCTTGCAAACATTTGATTGCATATTATTCTTTTCCTATTTGGTTTCTCTGGCATCACATATTCTTCTCTCTTTCCTTCACAACTTCAGATTGGTAAAAATCTCAGATCATTTTCAGCTGGCATACGTGTTTGGAACTTTCACCTAACAACTTAAGTTATCTAAATTTTTGTTTCACTTTTATACCCAATAACAGTGTTTTGCTGTTTGAAATTATCTCATATTGATTGCTTCTTTTTTTTTTTTTAAATAAATCTTATTCTGACATTGCAGTTTTACTTACTTTTTCTACTGTTATATAATATAATGTGTCTTTTCTTTTACTCCACTGAGGACCAAATGAGTTACTTGAACCTTTTCTATCCTGAGCGGAGTTCCATCATTTTATCTGTGCTTTTAAAGAATCAGTACAAACAGGTTAAGGAATAAATTATGCTCCACTGCAAAATTTACATGTTTAGTACTGTGGGAAAAAGTGGGATGTGGCTTTGTCTCAGATGTTAGAAGTAACTTCCCATTCTTGGACATTAGGACCATGGTTTATCAGCATACTATGGTTCAATAATCTTAATCTTTGTTCCTATTAAGAAGGATAAGAATTAAATTTATTGATACTTCAAAGAATACTAAGAATAGATGGACTGATATCTTTTTACACAGGAAGAATTTGTGGTGTCTAATAAACCATGTTCTGGCAGACTTAACATTCAGTTTTTCCTGTGACAGCAACGTTCTCGTGTACCCATGTTTGGTAATTGGGAAAGTGAAGAGAATGTTCCTTACACAGCCTATTTTAATGAGGCTCGAAAGGGTCGGAGTGGGGGAAAGAGTATAAATCCAAATGATCCTCTAGAGAACCCAGACTTAGTTTCTGAGACAGAGGGACCAAAACAGCCTGAAGCTGTCAGGCGAACTCATGAACGCCACAAGAGTAAGGAAGAAAGTGATCTCAAACAGTTTGCCAACTCTCCAGTCCGCAATGAGAATATGAACTGGAGAGCAGCTGATGAGTCAGCACCCCAACGTTATGGAGGTCATGGAGTGGGTTATGGCGAAACCCATAAGCGACCTTCAAGACAGAGTACTGGCTCCGACAACAGCTTCGAGCGATCACCATTACATTATCATGCTAGGATCTCTGGGAAGAACAGGGGGGCTCCTTCTCCTGCCTGGGAACAAAAAGGTTCATATGAAAGTGGCCATGCTACTCCTGGAAGATCTCGATTGAGAGCAAGAGGTGACGAAAGTGTAAGTTTTCTCCCTTCTTCCTGTAGTTTTGTCATCATGCATGCCTTTGATAATGAGTTTGCATACTGCTACCAAGCTTGCGATGGCATCTTCATTGCCCCTTTCCCTATCTTTTGGTGTCTGGTTATCTTTTCTCCCCTTGGAAAGTTACTAGTCTGCAACAACCCTTAATAACCTATAATATTGACAATCTAACCTTGGTCTTGTGGACATAACAAGTTTGCTTGTTGCAGCTAGACATATTTGACCTAGATATTGAAGAATTATGTTGCAAGGAACAAGGCCTAGATGAATTATTTTCATGTGTTTTGTCTCAGTCTCTAGTTGCCCCAAACCATCTAGGTCTCTCAACGCAATGCTGAAATTTGTCTGGCTTTTGTGTCTCCTGTTGTGACAGCCTGATAAGGGTGCTGCAGTTCCAAAGTTTGGCGACTGGGATGAGACTAATTCTGCATCAGCTGATGGTTATACCCACATTTTCAACAAAGTGCGGGAGGAAAGGCAAGCAGGGACGGTGCCTCGAGCTCCTACCGAGTCCCCTTATGCAAACGTTCATAAGCAGCCCCCTAATGACAGCGCTAAGGTAAGCTGTTACTGTCTATCAATCGAGTCCACAGGTCCTGGTGCTTTGTGGGTTGTGACTTGTGATGCTGATATATATGATTTTGTTTTTCATTACTTGATGTTTTTTCTTTCTTTTTCTGTTTTCCAGAGTTGTTGCTTTCCATGGGCCAGAAAATGAGGTGTCTCGGAGTTGGTCAACAATTATAAGGTGTATTGAGCTTGTCAAGAGTTATGAGAGGCTCTGTTGGTGGAGAGTAACATCTTTGGAGTGCATTCATGATCTCAATCTGTGTAATCGTTTGGCTTTTGTAACAGTAACTCAATAAGCATATTTTTTTCCTTTTTTTTTTACTTGAAATTTTTTTATATTTTATTTCCACGACTCATTATGGGGTTCACGAATAGTACAGATGGTTTTGGTTAAGCAAGCGATCACCCCTTCCGTCCGGGAATTACGTTAAGTTGGAAAGGACACAATTCAGGTCCGTTTGTTCAAACGGTATGTTTTTATTGTCTGGCTGGTCCCCGTCGCGGGAGCAATGTAATTTACTAATTCCATACACAAGATTTTGTTGTTGGGAAGGAATGAAGGGAATATATTGTTCATTTGCTTGGTATTAACGTACACCCATGCAAAGTCTGCTCCGGCGGAGGGAATTTTTTTCATCACTTAATGGGTTCATTGAAAGGAAGCATCTTTAAACTGGAGGGATCAAAGCCCACATTAACATTTCCTTCGTTTTCATCTTTTTTGGATCGATAGGAATTGACCGGATTAACATATTCTATCGTTTTCTTCTCTTTAAGCCCTTTGGTTTTCTTTTTTTTCAGATCACGCGCGCGCGCGCGCGCGGGCACACACACACACACATATATATAGTTTCGGAATGAGAAGGCTTGCCTTTTCCCACGCCACGCAGTAATTGGAATCTGGATGTTTTCTTCTTCTTACAGTCTAAACGGGCCCAAAAAAAAGAGAAAACCTTTTTAGGAAAGGTCAGACAAGAAGACAACTGTGTTGATCGTTGGACTGAGGACCTCATGATGACGTGTGATCTTATTCTAACCTAACACAATCAGTAGCAGCAGGATTAACAAAGGCCACACACTTACTCAGTCACAGAATAACAGATGGGCCGAAGCGCCAAAGATTTTGGCGGTCTGCTGAAAAATTCAAAAATTTTTCAAAAATTTTGTGGAAGGGAAACGCTCAAAAGCTCTCTCTCTCTCTCTCTCAGATATCACAATCACAGGGCCGCCGGGCCGACCACCTAGAAGAGGGCTACTGTGCGCGAGAGAGAGGTGAGCCAGAAATTCAATTATTCAATTTTGCTTTGCGTTGTTACGTGATTGATTAATTCCAGAATCTCACTGTCTATCTATTCATTCGCTCACCTTGAATCTCGTCAAGTCAAGAGAATAGGCTCTGCCGGTGACTCTTCCAGACCATCGCCTGTAATCGACTCCACCCACCCCACCTTTTTCTTGAGCGTCGTCATCCCCCCCCCCCCCCCCAACCCCCCCCCCCCCCCCCACACCAAAAAAAAATAAAATCAGTCAATCTAAAGCCCCAAAATCCCAACTTCTGGTAAAAGCAACCATCCACAGAGCTTGTGAGCTACGTCCCGGCCGTCCTCAGTCATTCTGCCGCCCCTGGCACAGAACAACGCTCCAACCAGAGAGACAAATGGGGGAAACGACGTCCCGGTGTTTGTGTGAGGTAACCCAATGATGCGGCTCTATGTAGTATCCATCTTCTTTGTCTGTCTAGATTAGACCTGTATAATCTGCGCGGTGTAGGTTTAGTTAATTAAAACAAAGAAAGAGAGAGAGAGAGAGAGAGAGAGAGAGAGAGAGAGAGAGAGAATCATGGTAAGAGAGCAAACGTTGGAGTCCTTTTATGCTCGTCTCCGTGAATCGGTCTCGGCTTCATCATTCTCCCCCCTACTAATTTTTCCCTCAACATCTGATGTGGACTCCCTTTGTTCCCTCAAAATCATCTTCCACATCCTCGAATCTGATTCTGTCCGTTACGCTTGCTATCCTGTATCCTCTTTCCAAGAGATCCACAAATATGCTGGGCCCCATCTCTCCAATCAATCACCCATTTCCATCCTCTTGATTAATTGGGGCTGCCAGCGTGACTTGCGCCGCTTGCTCCAGTTGGGCCCCGGGGCTCGTGTTTTTGTGGTTGACAGCCATCGTCCCATCCATTTGCATAACTTGGGCGACCAAAATGAGAGTGTCATCGTGCTTTACACCAGAGATGATGAGAATCAGGCTGACTTGGCTTATGATTTTGATGTTTCCGCTTTGGCTAGTGCCAGTGAGTTGAATAGTGACGATGAGGCTGATGAGAGTGAAGAGGAGGATGAGGAAGACAGTGAAAGTGACGAGGCAGAGGAGGATGGAGACGGTGGGCCAAGTAAGCGCAGGAAAGTTTCCCAAGAGAAAGAGAATGATCCGGTTCGCCTTTTCAGGAAATTGAAAAGGGAGTATTACCGTATGGGTACTTTCCATGGAAAACCCTCGGGGTGTCTAATTTACGATTTGTCCCATTCTTTGCGGAAGAACACGAATGAGTTGCTTTGGTTGGCATGTGTTTCGCTAACAGATCAGTTTGTCCACGAGAGATTAACAGATGAGAGGTACCAAGCTGGAGTTATGGAGCTTGAGCAGCATATTAACAGTCTGGGGAACTTGGAAGCAGTTTCTACGGTGACCCTGAAGGACGGAACTAAAATTCGGGCGCCTGAGTCATCCAGGATAGCCTATGAAGATGAGCCAAGACTTATGTTGCTAAGAGAGTGGAATTTATTTGATTCCATGCTGTGTTCGTCTTACATAGCCACAAAATTGAAGACCTGGAGCGACAATGGAATGAAGAAACTTAAGCTTCTACTTGCAAGGATGGGATTTGCACTTGTGGAATGCCAACAGAAGTTTCAGTACATGAATATTGAGGTGAAGCGCAAGATGAAGGACGAGTTCGATAAATTTCTACCTGAATATGGGCTGACCGACTTTTACTATAGGAGTTTCCTGAGGCTACATGGGTATAGCTCTAAGGTGTCTGCAGCAGATGTGGTATACGGGGTAACAGCATTGCTTGAGTCATTTGTGAATTCTGATGGATCTTGTGCTTCTAAGTTTGGCGAGGCTTACGATGCGCTGTCTTTGAACAATCTTGATATGTTGAGAGATGGAATGCAGCAAGCAATCAAGGTACAGCGGGCAATCCTTAGACAAGGGAGTGCAGCAATAACAAAGAGTGGTTCCATTAGAAGTGGAAGAAAGTTCAGGTGGGTAAAGCTTGAGGATTCGGTAGATGCGAGGCTGTTAGGTTATCCACAAGCTTTGACTAAATTCTGCTATTTTGTAATGGATGCCTTGAGGGAGAAAGGAGCTAGAGCAAAGCCTTTGCTTTGTGCTTGCTTATCACAGGAACCAAACAAGATGTTGATCGTTGGTGTTTGTGGAAAGCCTCGGCTTGGGGCAGTCCAAGGTAATGCATTTGGTGTTGCATTTAGAAATGCTGCGGAGGAGATTAAAGCTGAATTCTTTCATGAGTTATTTGAATCCTCATGGATTGTTTTAGATAAAGGTGCAATTAACAATTTTATGGTCAGATTAACCGAGAAGCTCTAATGTAAAATTTCACAAAATCAACCTGCCTCTCAACTTTGACATGTCGTTTCGGGGGTGGACATGTGTTTGCTACTTCCTTTATTTATTTATTTATTTATTTCAATCCATTATGTCAGTAGTAAAAAAGAGGCCTCACATTTCATTCTACTTCAGCTCTACTGTCTTCCTTCTTCTAAGATTCACATGCTGATATTCAATTAAAACCATTTCATTACATTCTTCTGAGCGGGGGTACTCCTGGGTTTTTAATTGTAGGAGTCAATGTCCTTTTTTTTGTTCTTTTTTTTTTTTTTGAGGTTTTTGAATGTTATGCTATTGTGGAAAGTTGGTAGGTAGCCTGTTACAGTCCAATGTTATCAATAATTTCAACAATTCTGAGCGGGCTGGCGAGTCTCTGTAGGGACATTCTGTGGTAGAAAGTGGGGAATTCGATCATTGCAGTTTTGATGTGGAAATTGCTGTTTTGTGTTACCCGGCAAATCTTGTATTGTTTTCTCGCTGGGACGGAGCAGTTTTTCTGAAGTTTTGACCCCCCCCCTCCCCTCTTTCTTGCGTCTAAATGTGGTGGCCGGCGAGGATACATTCGATGTAGACATAGCCATCACATTAAACGTATATGCTTGCTGTCATTTAATGGTGATTTTTTTTTTCTTTCCTTACCATGCCACAATATTCTGTTTATTGAAAATTCATTCGTAAGATATGCTTAACTGATGTGTTGATGAGAACAAGCTTTTAAAAACTAATTAGTATATGTAAAGTATTTGTCAAAAGATATTGGGGATTATAACTATAATAATTGACTTAATAAAAGGTTAATATTGTGATGGAATTATAATTATAATTTCAATTTTGTGACGTGATTGACTTGGTAAAAAAGTTAATATTCTGAGGGAAAATCAACGCGCAAGAAAAGTAACTGGAAAATCAAAGGGGCAAGTAGACGCAACGAATGGTGCCACGCGGACGGGGCTTAGTGGACAACAAGACCCGATGGCAAAAGCCGAAGGCCGACGCCAAGGAGCGGTGTTTGGGCACTCACTCTTCTCTTCTCCATCTAATTATTAAGTCTACGCCCCCTGCCCTTCCTCCTGTGTGGTCGTTCCGCTTTCCCCTACTACCTCCGGGCGCCCCCCCCCCACCACCTCCCTCCCCCAAGAGGGAAAAAAAAAAAAAGGAGGAACCCCCAATAGAATTCGAACTGCCTCCAACTCCGGAGGACCTATATGTGTTTTGTTGTCTGGCTCGATCATTGCTTATTCGGTTCAATTATAGCCAAATTGACTTGGGATTAAAGGTGGCCTCGGATTAGACAGGTAAATTACACTTCTCCCACTTCCGACTTCATGTGACGATTTCTCTTCTTCCGATGATACGATCATCGGGCTTTGTTGCCTCCATCCCCCGACTTTCTGTCTCTCTCTCTCTTTTGTCTTTTTGTAGGTCTCGTTTGTGTTTCTGAACTGGGATAATGGTTGGTTGTTAGTCTAATTTTTAAATCTTAGTCTGATTCCGTGTTTCCGATGGATGTAAAAAGAAGTCTGTTCTTAGGCGGTGACACTATTTCTTTTTCATTACAAAGTTGAACTTTTCAACTTAGATATATGTCAAAGTTTGATTTTTTTTTCTTTTATACTGCGTTTAATCGCACACTATTTTGACGTCGAAGTTTAATTTTTCTTTTTTTTTGTGTTTTTTTTTACTGTCAATGTTTCTCTGACGAAATGCGGATGCTTAGCTTTTGTTTTCCTTTTTTTTATTATTATTAAGAAGAAAAAGAAAATCCAAATAAAATTTTTCCCTTCCCTTTTTTAAAAGATTTTGTTTACGCGCTTTTCACATAAAATGCCGGAATTTGCAATCAGTCTGCGTGAAATTGGGACTCTACTCGGAAAGTGGAGCTCATGACAGATTGCTTTTGTACTATTTTGTTTTTGGTTGGATTGAAATGTGTGTGTTTGTGTTCTTTTTTCTCAAGGTTTTCAAAACTGGAAAGTTTCCAGACGAAGACAAAAGAAAGAAAATGAGTACTCAGACTCACGGGTTGAAAGGGTACCGAAGGAGGAAGACATTGCTAGACTTGAACGTGCCTGCAATTGAAAGCAGAGAACAGGAAGGGACTTCAACTCAGGCCGTGATTCAGGGAGTGGAAGGCAGACCACATTCTGTAACACCGGCTGCTATTGATGTTGAGGCTTTTGATGATGATGTTATTGAATCATCTCCAATGGCCTTTGCTGTGGTATGTGTTCTATTTTTCTTTTTTCTCTTTTACTAATCTTTTGGCCGCTGATGATACTTGGCATGAGCTTCTTTGTGATCAGAAGGTATCAGGTCCATGTCATGAAAACAATTCTCTTTGCAAAAATTTTAAATGCAAGGGAAGGCTGTGTATGGTGGATGAACCCCCCCCGAGTTTCTGGAAGTCTCATGCACTTTGGGCAGCTTTTTTAGTGATCTGTTGGTTGTTAATCTTATATGTGGCTCTTTCAGCTTGCTGGAACTCATTTATCTTTGTTTTTTGTATTGAATTTCACTTCAGGCCAAGGATAATGCTCAAAGAACTCGTGGACAGAATGTTGTTGTTGATGTTGATACAGGTATCAGTATTACATGTTTCTCTTTAACTGTTGTATTTGTTGCTTCATGTCTTTCTTTTGCTGGTGTCTTGGATAACATTTAGGTTACTCTCTTTTCCGATGCACTAGGTTCTTATGCATTTATAATGATTATTAGTTATTGTGCTCCACTTATATCTGGTTTTTCATTTTTCGCTATTGTTATTTTTAGATAAGAGAAAACAATGTGTTATCCTGTTAAGTTTCTGTGGTGTCAACATTCATTCTCATATTTCTTTGCAGGGCGAACAAGTAGGTTAACACACAATCACTGTAACAGTAAGCGCCAAAGGGCCCAGTCAAGTCAAACAATCATCAACTGTGATCTCTATATTAATTTGGAGCAGTAGCAGCGCTATGGTAAGACTTTTGACCTCAATTCCATGTCTGCCTTTGCGTGTGCGGTCAGATTTATTGCATATAGTTCTTTTGTTGTTGTTTTCTTTTCCTACCATGAGATAATTGATTGTAGACTGTGTACCTATCCATAGATATAACTCTCTAATCACCCATGTCAAAAAAATAAATAAATAAATAAAAGGACCTGATGGACATCTATGCATTTGTATGCACATGCACATACATGGGTGCATGTTCACAAGGATATCATGCCATTTGTGCTTTATTTTGGTGATTGGATTTTGAAGGTTTGAATCTCATTGTTGTATTTTGCTTGCAGAGAGAGCATGTGCAGCCGCTGCAGGCACCATTGCCACCTCCTCCAAAGGAGGTGACCTTCAATTGTCCCATTTGCATGGGTCCACTTGTCGAGGAGACATCAACTAGATGTGGACACATATTCTGTAAGATTTGCATTAAGGCTGCAATAGCAGCACAGGCAAAATGTCCAACTTGTAGGAAAAGAATCACTGTTAAGGAACTTATTAGGGTGTTCCTTCCAGCAACAAGTTGAGTGTGATGCTTGTCCCAAATTGCTAATTATGTAAGTTTTCTTAATTGCTTTATTTCCTATTGTAGCACTTACTACTTAGCTGCAGGAGAACAAGGTACGGGGCTTCTGTGTTAAAATCAAAGATGTTAAACATTAGTGACCGCATTCACCTCACCTTGAGAACGTTAAATCTTCCTGCTTGATGTTACTGGGTTTTTTGAGCCTTAACCCTTTGATCATGTGGGTAGAATGTGAAGTGGAACTGAATGCTTTGTTGTTTTTGTTCTTCTGCAGTTTGATTTCTACCTGAATTAGATTCGTAATATAATTGCTTAATGCATCGTGAGTACAGTGCAGTGGGGTTTTTCTGTGACTGCATTTGTTTTTCTAACTTCTTTCTCTCTCTCTCTTTTTTTTTTTTTTTTTTTTTTTTAGCAACAGGATTCGTAAAAGGAGCGTTATTGGGACGGAATGCTCTATGGCATGTGGTCAATTCTCATTTCCCATGTTCTAAAAAAGGACTTTTGATCTAAAGATGGCATTGGTATTGGCGGTTTATTTTTGGAGAAAGTATTACATTTTGATGGATGGTAATTACAGAGATTAGCAATTGAACATGCATTTGTTGTCGTAACCGAGTGTGGATGTCTACCGTGCGGAATTTTAACGGAGAAGAACTTAACATACGGGTCTGTCTCGACTTTTGTAAAATTCGTGCTTTGCAACTCGCGTTAAGTCAGATGTCCCTCGATACTGGCCCCTTTCTGAGCCAATTAAATTGCAATTCCGGTTTCCTGGGAAAATCCTTTGGGTGGGGATGAAATGGGATGCCAATTGTCCCAGAATTTTGAATTTCGGAGTGCCTTTCCAGTCTCGTTCGTCCGCGTTCCGCGAGGGAATTGGAATTGGAGCCAGCTCTGTTGTACGTCTGGTTTTTAAGCAGCAGTTCTATTAATGAAAGACATGTGGCCTAAAGCATTGACTAGCGTAACCCTCAAATTGCCTGCCCGAGTAAGGGAGGGAGGCTTGACAAATAGTTCATTTATCCTCTCCGCTGCCCTTTTCTTTCCGCCGTCTAAACAGCCGTCTGATTTGTTGGCTATATTATGAGGAAGCCTCATGCATTATTGCGATGATTTGATGGGGGTGTAATTTGAGCGCCCACCCTGCACCCAAGGGGCCTCTATGGTCCTTGTGTCCGACTATGCTTGTTTTTAAGTTAATTGCCACACCCATGTCCGACTTGCTTGCGTGCCTCTCATTGGAATGGGAAATCGATTCTAAATATATATATATATAGAGAGAGAGAGAGAGAGAAAGAGAGCCAATGCGTGGGCATGTTTTGCCTCGGTGCCTTCCCTAGGCGGTGACAATCTCAATGTACTGCTTAAGGCCATGGTTGCTTGCGATATATAGGGGTCAAGAAAGTATTGTGAGCACCGCGGCCAGTTTGATCTGCAACTGGTACGACTTACATCCAAAGTGATTCTTCCGCCTTTACTGTTTGGGCTGGGAGGAGAAAAGGAAAGGTTAAGAGAGGGCGATGAGGAGGTAAAGAGGAAGACAATCGATTCAAGCAGACCATATCACATATTGACTGTAGGACAACGTTAGTTTAAATAGTAACTGAGAAATCGTGCCGAAGGCCAGCCATCACTAATAAAAAGGCTCCCTTTATTTATTTTACAGGGGCAATGTTTCTTCTGCAGTAGCGAGGCAGGGTACCATGTTTGGTGAAATCTGTTAAGGGGGCTCGGCCGAAAGCCACCGGGTCCACCCAACGGGAATTTCTGGTGGGCAGGCTTCGCTTTTCAGGGCGGTATCTCTTGCTCATTCGAAGCCATTGCTGCCTGCATGACACGCCATTACAAAGAGAAAAACAAGACGAGCTTGTTGCTTCTCTTCTTTGAGCATTTGTTTCGAGTCCATCCCCGCTTTTATAGCGCCAAGGTTTTGTCCTTGGTTACTTGACTTGTACGATGCAGTTTAGCGTCGGCATTGGGAGATTTATTATCAAGGAAAATAATAAATGGGTGGTGGTTGGATTATATGTGGTTCAATTGTGCTGCTGCGTAGCCGATGATTTTTCACAGCTCTGTGCAAGGTTTCTTGATGGGGTGGGTCGACTGCCGACTCGGCAGCGGAAGATGGCCAATTAATTCCCCTGCTCATGGGTCACGGCCACCTGGGTAGAGAAAAGATCAAATTAAGAAATTGCCCCATAGCGGAATGCAGTTGCCAGTTGGGTTCAATGGATTTGCAATCGAGTGTCACTTGTGAATTTCAACATTAGCGGCAAAGTGGAGATTTCTGACACGACCTAAACCTGCCAGTTGAGGAGCAGGCGAGCCTAAAATGTCAGTTGGATTTCCCCAAATGCACAAGTTTTTCCGTAGAGACGAGCCCCCCCTGCCACTCATGAACTGCAACAATTGATTCTTCAAATATGTTTTGAAGTTGGATGTAACAACTGACGAAAGGTAACCCCCGTTATACAGGCTTCCCTGGGACAAATACGAGTTCCTCAACGCAAAAAACAGCCTAACACGACAAAATTTGCAAACAAAGCTTCGGAAAGTGAAAAACAAGATTTAGCAAATGACTCTCTCCCTCCCTCATACATATTTGCTCTTCAGGTCCTCGGCTTCTTTCTCCACTCAGTTCGGCCACGGTTTATTTCAAGCCCATCTCCAGACAATCTTAATATATGCAGGAAGTTGCATCGGTCTTCATCATCGGGAACACTAGCAGATCCATTTGTTCCTTGAAGCTCTGGAACTGCTTCAGCATCTTCAATGGATTCTGGGCTGGTGAGGGAATCAACCACATCATCATGCTGGCATTCCCTTCTGTAGTCCAATGTGATTGTTTGGAGTTCATGAGTGTCAATGATTTCCTGAGGCATGCTCTGCCATAAGAAGAGAAACGTGGAAATTGTTTCTCAGATCCAGTAAATAAGCAATGGCCAGAAAACCAACAGAAACCACATACCAACCTCCAGAAGCCATCCGATATAGGTAACATTGTTTACGTGCTGATTCATGTCTAGATCTGCTCTTCTTGGCTGTGCAAATTTCCAACCAAACATATGAATGATTTCATTTTACATAGAATTAAAAAATAAATAAATTAAAGAAGGGTAGAAGTCAAATAGTATTGACAGAATCAGAATGAAATATATATCTTACAACAAGTCCTAGCCGAGAAAATTGAGCAGGATCTTCTAATTTTAAAATTTTTTTCAGGCTCAGATTATCTTCCTCTGGAAAGGCCAATCTGCCAAAAAGAACAAAATACATCGATATGTCCATCAGAGATACAATCGAAGACAGTTACTTTGCAAACTCAGCCAGAATGACAAAAGGTAAATACAAAGTTCACAACTATAAGACAAACATTGTCTTGTGCACACATCATAGTTTAATCAGGCACAAGACTTGTAAAATGAAAGTTTACAGGATACACTTAACCCTGCACAATATGCCGGTTATGCTTCCATGGCCACTATTCAGAAGATATCTTGTCACGTTATGTAGAAAGCCTGAAAATACTAGTTAAGATATTACTTAAATGGTTTGAGCACATTGAATGCTCACAACATATTGAAAATAAAAAGTTTAGCTAATATATAGGCAATGAGTACAAAGGAGCAAAAGTCTTGCATCTCCACCACAGCCCCATGCCCACAGGCACCATTGTCAATACATCTAAAAGTGAGAGCGAAATAATCAGAGTACCCTAAGTTGCTAATTTTACTTGCATCAGCAATGTAAAAGTGGCAGGCACAAGGGCTTCAAAAATAGGCTAAGGTCAGAGAGAGACATCCAAAATTGTGAAATAATAGCTTCTGCTAGTTTTCATAATGCAAAATTATTCCAGAAAAGTTGATAATAATATTTAACAGTTAAATATCAAGAAATAAAATGGTGCCTACCTGGGCTCTTGAGGAAAGTAATTTGAGAGCTCATCCCGCACTTCATCACTGACTTTCTGCAGTCGCCTTGTATCTTGGCTCATCATCACCCACTTACTGAAATTAAATAATGTTTGCATTCAACTTCCATGGTGTACATGCATCCACTCAGAAAAACATATGCAGTGTTTAACTTTGTGTAAGTAGATCTGCCAAAAAACACATACAAACTAAAGGCCAAAATGGTACAAGAACATGACTGCATAGAGCAAAGCTGAAAAAATCCATCAACAAAGAAGCACCCTACCTACCTTCTACATTTAAAAATAACCAATTTATAGTGGTAATCATTGTTATTATTCAAAAAGCAACTTAAGGATCTTGGGAAAATGAGAATTATTTAAAGAAAGTGCAGCATCTAGCATAATATATGAGAAATAACACAAACTAAAGCCAATTTCACTTGGCACACTTCAAGTCCAAGAGATTGAAAGGCAGTCATATTTGAGGCACATTTGCTTTAGCTAATGGAGTGTCAAGACAAAAGCTTTTTCCTTTGTTGACATTCAAACAGTTTTCAGCCAAAACAAGAAAACAGAAAGACAGTCAAAGTGCACCTAGTAGCTCTTCCAATAACTTGACCAGTGGCATAATCCTTGAGAATCCAATCACGTCTAGTTCCAATTCTTCCTTCACTTTGGCACCATGTTTCTATTTCAACTACGTCACTCCTGTAAAACAAGCCTATATGTTAACAGAAGGAAAGGCTAAGCAGGACCGTAAGCTAACAGTGCCAATGAAAGAGAACAGGACTCACCATGCCGGGTATTTGTATATTTCAATGTGCATACGAGCAGTTACCCATATGAGGTGCAACTTCCTCATGGTGTGAGTTGTTGCAAATCCATCCGTGGAAAAACCAACACTCTGAGCATGATTGCAACCAACTTCCTGCATTTTTACGCATCCAAACATTTGAGGAATTTAAAATTGCCATTATTTGCAGAAATTCTCCATTTGTCGCGACAATGCAATGCTTAATGTAATGAAAAGAAATGGACTAGGGTCACGAAGAATTTGTCTTTTTCTGCTGCCCAGAGAAACCAAAATTGTTTTACCAACGGGGGAGAACCTGAAATCGGTAGGAGATATGGAAAACCGAAAAGGGTAGAATCGCTAGATAATGGCAGCAGCCAGCAGCCACAGGAGAAAGAACCCCAACAAAATTCATAACATAACAAGTGCAAAGGAGAATAAATTTGCCCAGATGCCAAAAATTTCACAATTTTCCCCGGAAACCCAAACACCAAATTCCAAACAAATGCAGAAGAAAGAAACAGGGTAGGGAAGTGGTATTACGATTTGCCACAACCGAATCAAGCAAAAAAGAAATAATTAAGAAAAATACATCCAAATTCAAAACAGAACCAAAATTGAAATGCAGGCAGCAACAATCGTGTCTTGAGAAGGATAGAAAGAGAAGAGGAAAGAAGATCAAAAAAAAAAAAAAAAACAAAGAAGGAAAAAGAAAAAGAGAAACAACTGGAGGGACCTGCAAGAGATTGGCAATGGTCTCGACAGTAGCAGTCTTGTTAATCCCAACCTCGTAGGACCGCACTATAAACTTCTCCTTGTAAGACAAGCCGTCTTTGGTCAAGCTCCCCAAGCGGAGGCGATCGGCCAAGGTCTCAGCAGGGGATCCAGAAACGACCGGAGAGGAGGCCTCTCCCTGGGAAAGGACGGCGCGGACGGGGAAGAGAAGAGGGATTCTGGGTGCAGCCGGAAGGCGGGAAACGAGGGCGTTTGGACGGGGGGAGGGATGTGCGTGAGCCAGAAACCTGCATTGTGGAACAAGGGCCTGCGTTGGGTCCGCAACGGCAGCACACGAGACCCGCCACATCATTTGACTGTCTCTCTCCCGAAAACAGACCGAAGCACCCCGGGAAGAGAGTGGTGGGGTGAGGGGCGGGGGCGTTGGGGGCGCTGGGAATGGATGGGTTGTACTTTGTTGTGGCGGTTGGGGGGAGTTGGTGGGTGGGTGGGTGGGTGTGGGTAGGTTGGGGGTGTGTGCTGTGTCTGTGCGCTGCGCTTCGAATAGAAGGATGGTCGGCCTGCACCCTATGTCCCTGGAAATAACGAAAAGGTGAGCGCTCTCTCTCTCTCTCTCTCTGTCTCTGTCTCTGTCTCTGTCTCTCTCCCTGCGCTACGCTACACTGCAAACAGTAGAGCACTTTCTCTCCTAAGCTATATATACAAGCCGTCCTAACCCAAATTTTATTTATTTGTTTAAAAAACAGCAACTCAAGACAAGTGGATGCCAAAAGTTGTTCAGAGAAAAACACACGTGCTCTCTCTCTCTCTCTCTCTCTCTCTCTCTCTCTCTCGATCTGCGTGGGTAGTGCAGGCCAGGAGGGGAAAGTACAAATCGCAGTCCCTTCTTCTTTCCTCACCGAAAAATTTCAGGCCGACATCGCTGATTGTTCGAATAAGAACTTAAGTTTTAACAAATAAAATGCTACAATACAAGTAATTTATTTTTCTCTCTTTTCACTAATTCACTTCTTACTCCATTCTTATTTGTTTACTTATTTATCTTCTTCTTCTTTTTTAATTATTATTATTATTATTTTACAATATATATTATTCTATTAATTATATTTTATCTTTGTGTCTAATAAATATGTTCTTATTAAATTTATCATCCAAATTTTCTTTCTATCAATTTTATTTTTGTTTTTTTACATGTATATATATATATATATATATATTAAAAAAAAGAAAAGAAAGAAAAATCATAATTAATTCTGCTTTTCCATATTTTTCAACATTTTCAAGCCCATTAAGGAGAAATTTGGGAGCCCAACCCAAGAATGAATGGGCCTCTTTTTTTATATTGATATATATATATATATATATATATATATATATGGAGTAATGAAATAAGAAATGATGATGATGGTGCGACAGACGCTTGCGCCGTTTGGCTAAGCTTCCAAAGAACACAGCCGCTACGCACGGCCACACTAAATCGGGGTAGCTCGTTCAAGTCTTCCTCCGGCGAATCGCAGTCGCCATGGGCACGGCCGGCAGTGACGTGGAAGCGGGGTTCGCGAAGCTCCAGGGCGAGGACTTCGAGTACTACATGCAAACCTATTCCATCGTATTGGGCCGCAACTCCAAGAAATCTACCGTCGATGTCGACCTCGCCAGCCTCGGCGGCGGTATGAACATCTCCCGCCACCACGCTCGTATCTTCTACGACTTCACCCGACGCCGCTTCGCCCTCGAGGTCCTCGGCAAGAACGGCTGCTTGGTCGAGGGTGTCCTCCATCTCCCCGGCAACCCTCCCGTCAAGCTCGATTCCCAAGATCTCTTGCAAATTGGGGACAAGGAGTTCTATTTCCTGCTCCCCGTGAGGAGTATTCTCGGCGGACACCTCGGCCCCAGGCACCACGCGCCCATGGTCCCCCCGCAGTACGGCTATCATTCGGCCGCGGCAGATCGCATGGTGGGGCCGGTCGCTGGGGCGGCGGGTAAGAAGGGAAGAGGACGAGAGTATTTCGATGAGGAGTGATGACGACGAGGAGGAAATTGGCGGCGGCCGCAGTGGCAGCGGTAGTGGAAAGAAGCTGAGAAGGGAAGGGTTGGAAGGTTATGGGTACGGTGCCGGTGGTGGTAGTGGTGGGTCCAGTGGTAAAGCGGGATTAGCCGGAGCATTAGGTTAGTAATGGTGGCGATGTTTGTCGTTTTCATTCTCTGCTCTGCTATTAATTTCAGAATTTTTGCATCTTGTCGGCCATGTTTGCCGAGAGGAAAACGTTATGCTTACATCTATATTTATATATAAATTTGGCTGAGCTTTCAATTTGGCTTCCTTGAGTTTCGGTTCAATGCGTTAGTGGGTGCCAACTGGAAAACTTTGCACTTTTCCATTTTATCTTGACATTCTTATGGAATATGAATTTCTGATTTCTTTGGAGACTGAATTTCTGCCTTGAGGTGCTGTTGAAGCAGAACAACTGGTGGCTATCCAAGATCACCACCATGAACCTTACTTCCCTCATTGGTATCATGCCTTCTAAAGCCAGGCCGCCATTTCTACCATTCTCACATGAATAACTATTCCTTCTGTAACCTCTGCATTATAGAGTACCATATGCTCTGTTTGGTAAAACCCGTGCTTAATTGTCATGGCATTATACAGTACCCATCGAGAAGAAAATGGAGGGAAGATCGAGGATTGATCGTGAGACAGACAATCAACAACTTCTGCAGTTGGAGGAAAAAGATGTAGTTTCATCTGTGGCTACGGTGCTTTCTGATCTATGTGGTCCTGGCGATTGGATGCCCATGGAGAAACTTCACTCTGAGGTTAGTTCTCTCTCACTGTAAAAGGCATTAATTTTAATTTCTTGGTTCCACAGGCTTAAATTACAATTTTACTTGAAATTGCTGGTATGTAGAAGGTTACTGTTGTATCTCAAGGTTCTTATGTGCTCCAGTCCATTGTTAGCTGGATGCATTTGGTGCTTAATGGTCTTGCATCACATAAAACTTCCTTGTTATGATTTACGGTGACTCCTTGTTTAAATTCTTGATTTAACTAATCCACGCTGGATGCCATTTTGACCAAATTATGTACTGGACATGGGCGGAACTGCTTAATAAGTATTATTAATTCAAAACTAGGTTTTGGTAAGATACATGGGTGGCACTACACTCTTCTCTTTTGTTTCTTTTTGTAATTAACTTGTTGGTAGGAAGACCTGTTCCCTCTAATTGCTGTTCAGCGCCAAATTATATGAACAAATCATTTCTGCCAGAAAACCATGCTCACAACCTAAGAATGAATGTTCTTTTTTTTGTGACTTAGGTTATAATTTAGGTGATTAGAAGCTTGAATTATTATATTTCTATCAGAATGCTAAACTTTGGTGAAATGGGTCCTAAATTTAAGACAAAGCAGTAATCAAACAACAAAAAGCATGTAGCATTTAACCATGGTCCCATCACATTGCATTGATTTTCAAATCATCAGTTTTTTCATCATATGTGCCCTTTGATCCTCTTTCTGTTGTAGGTATGTTTTATTCCTGATCTTGGCCTTTGGATAGCCTTCAATGGGGTCTCAGCCTCTGGATTCTTTTGCTTCTTCATTCTTTTCAGTCTCTCTTGTGCAGTTGGTGGAGCAATATAGCAATGTCTGGCATCATAGTCGAGTAAGGAAGTACCTTACTCCTGAGGAGTGGCCTGGTCCAGAAGCCAAGGGGAAGCCATGGTATGGCCTGCTCATGTTGCTCCGAAAATATCCAGAGCATTTTGTTATCAACACAAGGTCCAAGGGCCGGGTGACTCTTGAGTTCGTGTCTCTCGTCTCCCTCCTTTCATAAAGCCACAAGAAACATCACAGAGATCTCTGTTACACCGCCAATATGCATGCATGCACCTCATTGGCGAAACGAGAGTTAAAATTTGTTGATGTTGCTATCGCTCAGATCTGGATCACTGCTTGGATACATGTAAATGAAGTACGGTGATCTCAATTTACGTGGTATCTTTGAATTATCTGCCTTCTGCGGTGGATGTTATGTACTCGATATTATTTGGGAAGGAGATGTTTTAGCAATCTTTAGGTTAGAGAAGATGTCTGGCCTTTATATATTATTTTATTTTATTTTCTTTTCTTTCTTTCTTTTCTTTTCTTTTCTTTTTTCTTTCTGGGCACTAAAAATTATTACGATGCCGAAAAGAGGAGCTTAACAACAAAATCGAAAATGGGAATAATCAATTGATGTCGAGCACTGATAAGCGCCTGAAAGCATCTAAATAAGTTCCATTCCAGACTGAAGCCAATGCTCTTTTGTAGGCGGGGGCCAAGAAACCATATTATTCATGGATATGACTAATTAAGTTAGCGTACACAGAAGCAACTGTTCTCAAGATTCTTCCTTGCTTAGTTTATTTAGGGCATATCGTTGCTTTTCCCGAGCTTCTTTTGCAGCGATGGCTTCCTCATCGAGCACTTGTATGGGAGACCACTCCGGCAACTTGAATGAGCCGCCTTTCTTATCTTTGCCCCCCAGCAGGGATTCCTTGAAACTCTTCAGGTTTGGCCTTAATTTAATGGCAGCATAATCTAAGGTTGTCCCGACAACAGCAAAGATGATTGAGTACCGAATGGCACCAAGTTGACCACCTAAATGTAAATGAATAAAGTTAATTTATTTTATTAGGTGGAATGGGGAACACCAAAATGGATTGCAGTCACAGAACATGATAATATAAGAATCATATTTGTAATTTTGCCAAAAAATCATCAAGTTCATATGCACTTGAAAATAACAAAAGAAATTTTGCTTCTTGCCGTTGAGAACATAATCATGAGCTGGTTCCAGCTATAAACCCATCATCTAATAGGCATCAGAATAAAAAGATTTGGCTCCCAAAATAACTGTAACACATCACATCGGAGACCGCCATTACCCTTAGATTATGCACAGCATCAAGGAAAACTGCATTGTTCAACAAAATGAACCAATTTGGGCCCAGAACTACAGCTCTAGATAACAGCAATGGAAACAGCAAAAGAATGAAAAATTGCTCCTTTCTATTGGATGGTCCAAATTTCATCCCATGAAATGTTAAAGACCACATTGCCCACAAGATACAAAAGAAAGAAGATTGGCACTACTATGTTGGGCCATTTATACCCACGCAAAGTCAGGCCAGCAGCTTTATGTTCCGATTACCTAGAGCAATGGTGCTTACAGATCGCACAGATACACTGATGCGCACAATACACAAAAAAGCTTATATCAGCTTTACCTTGAAGACGTCCAAGAAGAGCTCCACTTCCAAACCCTGCAACTGCAGAGTTCACTGGATCATCAGGGTCGGATTTTCGACTTACCCTTACAAATTCACGAGCACCTGTGCAATCAAAAAGAAAGTACATATCTTGGTTCAGCAAATATATATATCACAAAAAATGTTAGGTCTACGAGGCTAAGAGAGTGGTGACCATGTTTCCAAGAGGAATATCTGATCCTAAATATATCCTTTTTAACTTTAAGTGATAAAATGAAGAACACTAGTTGCAATGTTGGTGGTCACCGTACAAGTATCAAACTACCCGCTCTACATACTACCAGATATAGCCGAATGTGAACTAAAGGGAAAAGGGAATTGATTTAAGACTATTTCTAAGAAAATATCTAAGCTCACAATCTCTTCCATAGATATTGACCATCAATGGGAAAACTAGAAAAGAGAACGGGAGAGGGTGGCAGTCTTTCAGAACTAATTTCAAAATCATACAAAAATCCACGTATGTGATGTGCCAGAAATTCCCACATCATTCAGGATCAGGGGATGGGACTGGGACTGAAATATAAAATTACCGCAATAGCAACCAGTTACGATGGCATAGTTAGCAGCATAAGTAGCAGAAGTGTTGGCAAGTCCATGGACTAGTCGATGCTTAGATACGCATCCAACTCCTCCGCCCACAACCCCTACAAAAGAACAAAATTCCCAAAATTGGATACACCCATTGGTGGTCAAGTCAAGAAAAGAAATGGGTAGGAAGAAGCAATAAGACATGAGAGAGAGAGAGAGAGGGAGAGAGACAGAGAGAGAGATAGATGGACAGACCTGCCCACAGAGTGGGGATCAATATACGATCCTTCCAGTTGTCGGAAGCCGCAGGAGAACTAGCAGAAGACGAAGAAAAAGGTGGCGGTGGCGGAGAAGTGGTGTCATTGCCTTGCAAGGGCTTCGAATTGATCGACACCATTTACTTTGAGTGATCGAGCAGTTTTAATTCAAAATTCTGTGAGAGATCCGAGGAAGGAGCCAACCAGTACGCTGATCAATAAGAAGTTTCTTTCTTGGGAAAGGCAGCGGAACCGCTTTAATCAATTTGCCGGCCGGCCTCCTCTGCTCTCCTCCTATCGCAATGTCAAACGTCGGCCTCTGTCTCTGTCACCGGCTGGGTGGATGTGGCAATGAGGGAAAAGTAATATGGAAAACCTACCCAAAAAAAAAAAAGAAATTAGAAATTAGAATGTTGCTCCACGTCCCTTTTTTCCGGACTTTTAATTAAATTAATTAATTAGGATTGCGTACTTGCTTTGATAGGGCCCGAAGCCTTGGGGTCCCAAAATGTCCATTTGGGTCCTTCCCTATTTTATCCTACCCATGGAGTTGAGAGGCAAACCCCCGCCCCCTCTGCACCATTACGATTATTATGATCTCGAATTACCAGAAGTTCCGTCAATTCGTCGTCCTGAATAACATCAATGATAAGATCCGAAGTAATATCAAATAAGCATTAGATAGTGGCCGTCGTCTGCCGTGCTAGTAGCGGCGATGCAAGCATGCCCCAAAAAGAATAAAAGAAATTGGTAGAGGGCGAGGGGTGGGGGAGGGAGGCTGGCACAGAAAATCATCATCGTAAAAGATTACTAATCAGGGGCAATTATGCTTTCAGAAAGACTGTCCGGCATAGCATTCTTCTCTGCGGTTTCCAGCATCCACAATTTCGCGGGGGGAAGCCGTGAAACCAAATAGCATTATTATATGCGGAATGGCGAGCGGTGCATCTAATCTAATCTAATCTAACATCGCACCACCCTCTTCACCTCTACATATCCTCCTTTTTTGTAAAAGTCTGAAAGACCCCGTGGGTCTTTTTCTTCTTCTTCTTTTTTTTTTTTTTTGAAGGTGCCTGACCCAAAAGTTGGCGCGTCAATAATAATCTTTAGAAGGAACTGAACCCATTGTTACAACTTTATTTGATTACTCAGCCTAATTAATTTATGGCAGGCACTACACACCAGACTGCTCAAGAGTCTGATGAATCTGGCTCCATATCATCCGAAGCTGAGCCATCAGCTTCTTGTTTGGCATTCCAGTCATCATCATTCTGCCATCTCTTCGGTCCTCCCGATCCAATCCTTCTCTTGTGCTCTGATTCGATACAGGTCATTAACAAACTATATTGTCAACATTTAGCTTTAACAATGGATAAATTATAGACTAACAGAATAATAAAAAAAAAATCACCAAGGAAAGATTTACTTTTATTATTGATTGCGCTGCGAGTGATTGCCAAAAACTCCTCCCATTTGAATTTCCTAAGTTCTTCTTTCTCCTCCCCCGGGAGCTCAAAGTTGGGTTCCCGACCACACATAAAAGCAGCCCTGCAGATGCAAAAACCTTATTAGCGCAAGTCTCCACCATCTCCAACACCCCCACACACAAAGGAGATGCCTGAGACCATCTATTCTGACCATATCTTTTCTTGCTGTTGATTCATTTCGGTTAACACCGGCTTACAGGCTTTGTGTCCAGAATGAGAAAAGGGTGTAGAGGATTTCAGACAACACCAGTTAACCATACAAGAAAAGATGGGGTCTAGACTGGCACTATATCAAAAAGAAACCGTACTCAAACGCCCGATCACAGATTCCTAAGCGACAGTTCCAGACAAAGATAGAAAAGGACTTCAATGCGTCAAGACAACAAAATGCCAAAATTTTTAATCTATGATTATTGGGCAAATGCTGCTCATCATGATCAAAGAAGCCACAATAACCACTTTCTCAAAACGTATTGAACCAACAGCACGAAACAGTGAGAGGACTGAAGCTGCATCTCTTTGTTGTCTAGAGTAGTTGCTAATATAGATACTATCATTATAAGAATCTTAGTTTGAACTGCCACCTGTCATACAGATGGGCAGCCTCTTCTTGTGTACTAACAGTCCCCAGGTGAATCTGCTTCTTGTCCACTTTGATTGCTGCCTGCCATTTCATATTCTTGAAATAGACACCTCTCATAAAGCATTGTTCATGGTTCTGAACATGCTTCCTCCTATGTCGCTTTCTGCGTTTAATTGGTTGCCCTACAAAAAAAGAACAGCTCAATTGCTTAAGCAAACACAGCCCAGACAGTCTGCACCACTATTTTTCCATGCTGCTTCTCAAAAAATATCACAACCAGTTTCCCAATCCACAAACAATAAACAAGAATAGATACATAACACTTTAGCAAACAGCATACGGTCAACAGCTTTACAAAATTGACATTATAATATATCTTAATGGTGCAACTGAACGAGATACAACAGAAGCTAATTGTTTCAGTATATGGACAAAATTTTGCACTGAGTTCAGTTTGATTATGTTTGATTAATAGGACTGATAGTTTCTATTTGTTACATACCATGTGATCTCCCCTTGAAATCAAGCCATTCCAACGCTTCCATACAGTTTGGAATAAGAAAAGGCTTAAAAGGACCAGCTCATCCATAAAAAGGAGAAGTTGAATCTCCAGATAAGACCGTAAGCATTTGGATATCATGTTTCAGTAACTTTGTTATATGAATACCTAGAGGGAATGCCACACACTAGGAAACAAAATATAAGCTAAAGGAAAAGGCTTTCAGCTATGATCAATTGGCATGTATTCAGAAACTATGAGATAATATGCATACAGTGTTGCTTGTACTCGGCCAGTATTTCTCTCAGATATAGGACAACTTACTCTACATTCACAAACCTGGATATGGTTGAGATTGCTGATCTCTTGATGAGCCAGAAGCTGACACATTTGATGAACAAGCTCCTCTAGTAGCAGGGGTTTCCTGGAAGTGAGCATTGGGCATGGGACAACATAAATGAAAAATTCAATGCATAAAATTAGTAGATGCCATGCAGAGTGTTCCAGGGGGTTACTTTTTAATCATGCATATATAACAATATGCAGGGACAGGAAGCTCTTTTACCTCCTCTAGCGGTTTAACATCATCTGATGGAAGGGGATGCACACTAACAGATTTGGCACTCTGGTTAGAACTTACAGCAGAAGTTCCGTTGTCAAAAATTCGAGGGAGTGGAGTCAGGAAAGTATTTCTCCCTGCAAAAGGCCGGATAAATCTTGGTTTATAAGACTATTCAGGTACCATGAAGAATCATTTTTTAAGGAAATAATTTACTTGTACTTGCATATGCAAGAACCTTTGAAACTAACACTAAAATCTCAAGGAAATTCACTTAAGGAGGAAAACAATGAAACTATTGGGCATAAATTCTATCTAGAGGACGTTCCAGCAACAAAGGACATGGTTCTCTCTAATTGGGTTACTAAGAATATCCAATCAATCATCTGTATAAGGCACATTTCAAACAGTGCTCACCAGCGCAGAGTCCCAACAATTTTCGTCTTCGTAAGCTGACCATAGTGAATTACAAATTTTGTATCAATTCACGATGGCCAAGGTGGTGGTGTTCAGCATTTATCACCTTCTCTCTGGTAACATAAAGAAGCAAATGAGTTGTGACATAAACACAAATGAAAGCAAGATTGTTAAAATCATAGCCAAAAACGATGAACATCAGCACCTAAACGAAGAAACATAATATGCACATTGTATTACGAATGGGAAGGATGAAGAACAAAAAGACATCACGTTGAACTACCGTGAGAAGGGTAACCAAAGAAACGACAATGAGGGTTAATGCGCATAAAGGTTCTGCTGGAAGGATGCTATTTGCCACAATATTTGTACGGAAGCCCTCAAGAAACTTAGAATTCAAAGTATGTCTCGGTCGGTCAAAGATCAACACTATCGAATGGATTCGCAAATATAGCTAAAACCCATGTATAATCATGAGTAGCAGGACATGGAGATCAACAACAGAGGTAGAAACGATGTCGTCGATGCACCTTCATTACATAATCAATTCCCGTTGGCAATTACAGAAACCGAACAACCAACTGGAGCAAGAAAAACGATGAAACCAAATTGACAGGGGTTGCATAAAGGCCAGGAAAAGGCATGAAAGCAAAAGAAAACGTAATAATAAAAGAAGAAAATTAGTGCAATCAAGAATTGGCAAAAAGGGAACCCAAACAAATGATCGTGCCAAACGAGACTAGAATTGTGGAAATTGGAGAAACCCAACCAAAAAGAGAAAAAGAAAAACCCTCGTGGACTTTAAATTTTCTGTCGTCGGAGACAAAGTCAACCCCCGGCAAACTACCACCTTTCATGGAGATGGAGGGATAGATATTATGAAGGACACCAAAAGAAACCCCCAGCGAGTCTCACCGGAAGTACGGTGACAGATATGGAAATCAAGAGAAACCCAAAAAGAGCCCGACACCGCGTACTAGAATCTTGAAAAGCAAAGTGCCCGTGAATCACCGTGTACTACAATCCTGGTTTTTTTTTTTTCAAAAAAAAAAAAAAGAAAGAAAGAAAGAAAAAGAAAAGGACTAAAGTAATAGAGCTAAGGGAGACGACCAGCCAGACACCCACAAACGAAAGAGATAAAAAGTCTTGGCCTTGTTTACCCCAAAAGTGACGGAAGTTTATGGTTGTGGTGGGAGCGCAGATAGCGAGAAATAGTGAATCAGGGAGAGATTGGCGAAATCTCGAGAGAAAAGGCCGGGGGGGGGGGTGGGGGGAGCTGACAGGACTTTAGGAAGGGAAGGTGGCAAGTATGCTCGGCACGGAGAGAAAGAGAAAGAGACCCACAGGGAGAAGAGAGAGAGAGAGAGAGAGATTATGGCTCATGCATCTACCACCTTTTGTTTTTGGCTGTTTTGGTGCGTTCGCATTGTTGAGAGAGGAGGGCTGCTGGTGCTGGTGCTGCTGTTGCTGTTGCTGTTGCTGCAGCGGGTGGTGGCGGCGTTGGTTATGGGCTGCTTGAGCTAACGCTAACGGCGTCATCAGATGTAAACAAACAATTAGAAAAGAAGGAATACTTGACAAAATTAATTATTGTGTACACTACTTGCTGTTGCTTTGCTAAATTTAAATTGATTGTATTTTGACCACATATGCCATATAAATCTATATATATATACTACACTAATTGCAGCAATTAAATCTAATTGAAGATCTACTTCAATTTATTATTATTTTTATTATTATTATTGGTCTATTATATAATATGATTGAAAAATACACAGGCCCATTTGCAGAAATATTTAGCATTCTTCGCATTATGCTTCTGCTGGATACTTAATCCTTTGTGTACGTACGTACCGTAGGTGGTTGAGAAATGAGGATTACGGCATTGTCACTCTTGACGGTTGACAAACCGCATCTCCGCCTGTCCGGGTTGTGGTGGGGTGGGGGGGGGGGAGGGAAGGGTGGTAAAATGCTGCGTGCGTGCAGCCGCTCGCGAGAATGCCCCCTTTGGTTTGGGTCTTAAAAAGGTTTTATTATCACTGTTATTATTATTGTTAATATTCATACATTACAGAGGTAGGACACATTATTAACATAATTTGGAGATAAATAGGAGAGAAGGGGCAATTGGCAAAGTAGCCCCCCAGGGCCAGGGGCACCGACGAACTGTCTGTGATTGTGATTGGATGGATGGCCTCCCGCCATACAAAGCCAAGTATAGAGATAAATGCCCCCCCACCCCCACTCGTCAACGACTCCCCCCTCCAAGGCCCCAACTAACCAACCAACCAAAGTAAATATGGCAATGCCTCTCTTTCCTTTGACTAACATCAAACCCACGCCAACCCCACCAATTTTCTTATTGCCTTTTTTTTTTTTTTTCTTGCTTCTTTTTTTATTTTCATAATTTCCAGTGCGATGTTACGCCCCCAGCAAGAAATAATAGCAATTTCAAATTATCAAGGCTTTCGGTGACAAATGTTATCTAAAATGAATAAGTGCCTAATTAACCATATTCATGGCAGAGTCTGTGTCGAGCTTTTTTGCCACTTTGGGGTATGTTCAGGATCGATAGAGATGTTGAGATGTTGCCCCCTCCCTCCTGCTGCTACATCACGTCCTCCTAAGTTCAAAGCAAAAATATCTATTAGTTGAATCATTGCCTACCCTATTGCTAACTAATGAGCCGTGGCAGTTACGACAAAATCATGACAATTACTTAATTAGGTCCTCCCTCCCTCCAAACCTCATGCCCAGACTATGAAAGAAATATACTTTTTTAAGCTATAAATTTACTATGGATTGTAAGGATCCATCGTAAAAGGTAAAGAAGAAGAAGAAGATGATGAAGAAGAAAAAGAAGAAAAATGATATATCGTAGAAGTAATCACAATATTACTGTAACAGGTGTCAAACTTTGTATTAAACCTTGGTTGATCCACAAATACATAGGTCAACTGTTCTCTCTCTCTCTCTCTCTCTCTCTCTCACCGGAGGTGATCAACTTGAGCTTGCATTAACTATCAAATTGTTGCAAGCAACTTCCAAGCGGTATTTTTTTAATAAAAATAAAAATAAAAATAAAAAAATTGATGATATACTTTTAGTTATATTAAACATCTAAATGAATATTTAATATAACAACAAAAAAAATTATTTATTAAGCAGTATTTCTTCTTTTTTTTTTTCAAGGTTTAATGTAACGTTCACGCCTTGATGTAATAGGCAAAAGGTACACAATATTATGAATTCGAATCTAGTTTGGACTCCCACTTGCCCCGTCCGTGTGAACAGAGATGGTAGATGATGGACTTCGTCTTCATGCTTTTACTTTTTGATTGAGCTTCTTACTACATTATAAATATTGCTTTATGGCTCAAGGCCTCCATACTGATTAAATAAATAAAATAATAATAATAATTATTATTATTATTGCTTTATGCTTTACACTAATAATTAGCATAGGCGGAGGAATTACAGTTTCACGTTTTAGTTTTATTTTTCTTTTCTTTGTTTTTTAGGTTTTTGACAATAAGTCAATAAGCAATCAATAATGAATTGGCCGCCGTTTTCATCACAACTAAACCTCAACCGAGAGGAGCCGGTTTTATGTGGGGGTGGGGAGGAGGATGTTGGGTTCGGACATTGACTTTTCTTTTGTTTGACGGTCCGGTCCAAATAAAAAGGGGCATGTGGGAAAGCAAGAAGGAAATAATAGGACGTGGTTCCGTCCTGATTTGAACTTTTGTGCAGGGGATAATGATATTTGGCGGATCTTCACCGTCGTCGGGGGTAAATGCAAACGTCGTCAGTAGGCTCCGAAGAAAAGCTCTTGCAATTGTGTTGAGTCGGAAAATCACAAACCCTGTTTCTTTGAAATCAATTTAAGGAAAAAAAAATATGACAATTAAATAATTTATTTATTTGCATATTGTGAAGTGTAAGTAATAAAGATTGAATGAAGAAGGGACAACAAAAATTATATTGAAATTTTTTTCAGAGAGAGGCCAGGCCCACCTGCTGCCGACGATGATGTACACAATTCAATCGTGCATGCGGCTGGTGGAGTGGAGGGTTTTTTCTTCTTTTTTCTTTCTCTTTTTTTTTTTTTTCTGAATTTTTAAGAAGCCCAATAAATAATTGTAGTGATGATTTTATGTCGGTGCGGATCGGAGCCCAATCGAAGGGTGGGTGATCTTCGATCTCAATCACCAGCCCACCCGAATCATTTACATAAAATAAAAGCCGGACGGGGGCCCGGAAGGGGAATGCGTACAAGAAAATTGTCTTAACTAATCTAATCGAATCTAGGGTTTGTGCGGTGGATTTGAATTGAAGCAAAGCTCTCCCCTCCGTCCTCCAGTCCCACAACCACCAGCAACCACAATGATTTACGACGTCAACTCCCCTCTCTTCCGTTCCTTCCTCAGCCAGAAGGGTGGATCCTCCGACAAGAGGTGTTTTTCTCACCTTCTCCTCCTCACAATTTCCTTCCGTAGTTTATGGTTATATCCATGTCTGTTTCCCCGTCCCCAATGACGATGATACGTTCTTTTTCTTTTCTTTTCTTTTCCTATGTTAGTTCTATCCATAGATATGTCTAATAGTTTGTGGCGAGAATGAATCTTTGGGATTCTTTTTTTCTTCCTCCTTTTTTTTTGGTATTTATACCAACCAATTAAACCATTCGCCTCAATTTGTTCTTGTTTTTCAATTTTATCATATGTTAATAACGATGGCTAAATTATTTAATTCACGTTCGGGCCTTGGAATTTGGCTTGCCCATTTGCTCCCGCTAAATTATTTAATAAATCTGAAGGAATTGAAGTTGAAAATCAGCATAGACTCGCAGAGGACGATAGGCTCTTTCATCCGTTGCGAGGGAATTTCGGTAGAAAAAAAACTCCAGAGGCACCATTTTTGTTGTTGCGACGATATTATTTAATGTCACGTACTATTTGTTGGAAATTTGAGTATAATTTCCGAAATGACACAAATAATCCTGCTTTGTTTTATTGGTTTGTCTTGTAAGCTCGTTTAGAATATGCCTTGCAAAAGTATTGTAGTTTGTGATATGGTGGCTCAGATTGGTTTAGAGTTGCAGTGTTACTGCAATGATAATAGCGCCACAGACTTATGTCGGGGAATTTGAGCTGTAAAAATTTCAGGGTCATAATAATTCATGTCAAGGCATTATCAATTCTCCTTGTTATTATATGATTTTCTTTATTGTGTACAGCTTCTTTTGTTTTCTTTTTTTTGCATGTTTTGCTTACCGGAGCTTTCTTTGCTGAGCACTTGTGATTTCAGTTTTGAACCCTCGCCTCTACTTCTGCAAGTAGGATGATTTTGACCCTTAAATATTTGGGTCAATAACCATTACCATCTTTTGGTTGTTTTGTGGTTAATTATTATTATTATTTTTTTTTTGTAAGATTTCTTCAAAACCTAAGAAGCTGTCTTTTTGGGTGCATGGTCTTCGAACTTCTTGGAGATTATGAAGTGCTAATGTACTGTACATTATGTTGTTTCAGGAAAATGGAAGAGCAAAGGCCAAAGGAGCAGAGACCTAAAGCAAGTGAAAACAAGCCTGTAATGACAGAGTGATAAGTAATGTTCCAACCCTTAGGGTGAGATGGATATGAACGAGAGATGTTACAAGGCACCAATATAAGGGAATTTTATTATCTCTAGTACCTATGACCATATTCTTGTGATGTGGTTTTGATGTTGATAGATAAGCTTTTGTTTTGACATGGATGATGCTTGAACTTGCAATGGGCTAATCTTTTTGAGAAACTGGTATGGGGATGAATCCCTTGTGAAGAATTACATCGGGTTGGAACTTGGATCCGATTGCCATGTCTAGCATGGTTATCCATTGCTTCCACAAGATGTTAAGCAAATAGTAAAATAGAATTTTCATATTTTAGGTGCATATTGATTGTCTGAGATCGTGAATGAATTGACTTCTATGCTATTGTCAATGTATGCGTGTCTATTCTACTACCAGCTATATAAACTGAGGCCAAGGTGGCAATGTGTTCATCATGGTATGGATCGCTGTACTAGTCGAATGTGGACGATAAATGTGCAAAATGACTAGGAAAACCCTTAAAAGTCGAAACCGAAGTGTAATAATACATAAGGGTCTGCTTTTCGGGTGAAAAGCAGGGGACCAAGGGGTGCACGCGCGGCATGCGCTTAGAGTGGCGTTTGAATGGGTTCCCCGCGCGCGACCAACTTGATCTTCACGTCTTCAGACCCTCCGCAAACCACATTATGTGTCCTATGATGACCCTTCTTGGCCTACCGGCCTAGCCTATAGACTCTCTAATTGCATGGCAATTAGTAACATAATCAATGACCACTATGGTTCCCAATTATGAGTTACACTGTTGCCTGCCAAATGATTATTATTATGCTAGTCAATGTAATTAGTTGCTAAGAGAAAATAGAAATGCCTGATTTTCGACCAACTGATTAGAGCGGAAATGTTAATGGAATTAAATACTATGCATGAGTTTGGTCGTACACCAGGCACTGAATCATTTGAGATTTTATTTGCCTGAAATGTACCTAAAGTTGCATCGAATCCTGTTCCTGGATGATGATATAGTTGGGCAGAAGACTTTAACATGACTGTGGGAGATTGGTATGGACGGAAAAGTGAATGGAGCAGGAGAGACTTGTTTTGGGTCATTTCATAGGTACGCACAGTATATGAATTTTTCACACCCTTTGATTAAGGAGAAATTTAACCCAAAGACGTGTGCTTGGGTTTATGGTATGAATTTCTTTGACTTGGATGCTTGGAGGGAAAAATGCACAGAGGAGTATCACTATTGGCAGAATCTGGTCACACTTTCCTCTATGAGCAAAAGGTTGAATTTTCGTTAAAGTTGTTCTATGCTGAAATGTCTGCTAAGTCTTGTATGTATTGCAAGGTCTGAAATTAACTGGAAAAACTAACGTTGCTGCAGAATGAGAATCAAACCATGTGGAAATTAGAAACATTGCCCCCTGGTTTGATCACGTATTACTCAACAATAAAACAACTGGAGAAGTCATGGCATGTTTTGGGGCTTGGATGGAATCCAGGCATTAGCATGGATGAGATTCACAATGCTGCTGTCGTGCACTTCAGTGGAAACATGAAGCTATGGCTTTGACAATGCCATGAATCGTTTCAAGCCAGTTTGGACTAAGTATGTTTGACTATGAGTTGGAGTTTGTCCAGGCCTGCAATTTTGCTCTCTAATCATGTAGCCTAATTGCATGGTTGAAACTACAGTCCAGGGGATCTGAGAATGCTAGCACTGCTGCAAAATTCAATTTCTCATGGCTCTTTTGCCATGTCTTGCACGTTTCTCCAGTCAGTTTTTATCTAAAGGAGAGGAGAATCCGGATCTTCGCCAACTGTAGCATAGAGTTTTGATTAATTCTTAGATTTCTTCTTGCATACATTCAACGTAATGTCAGCATTTACCCACCAATTCATTGTATTCTAATTGAACAATGCTCCTTCACTTACATTGAGCTTGAAAAGCAGAACTTGAGATATCTGATGCATACCACTGATGGAGTCCCCACTCTGGGACAATCCCTGTGATGATTGCGCCATCAGACACCACTAAGCATCTTCATAACTTCAATCGATAACCCTGTTTGTGCTGTATAATTGATGCTTAAACTGGATTCCCCATTTAGTCATCCAGCTTGGATTAATGAGTGACAAGGATATTCTCGCCTTGTTTTATCAGATGGTTCTCTAGAGATACAACACCTACTTGACCCACTTCTTCTGGTACTTGAGTTCGTTGAAATTACAAGGGAACCATTTCGAGCGAAGATTGATTTCACTTACAATCGTAACCATCCATTTCCGTGAGTACACAATTTGAATTTTTCTTTTCTTTTCTTTTCTTTTATATGCGGCTATTGTTATGCTCAAACCCAACGTTTCAGGCCAATATTTGCTAGACTTGTTTTGATGGACCGAATGGGCCAGACACGCCAGCAAGGTTAGTGGTCACAACAACATCCCATCAGGTTACGCTTAAAGGACTGAGCCCTACCAACCCAACCTGCCTTTCCAGTAAAAATTACGTTGCATAAGAAACATTTAAGAACTCTTGCGCCTAAGAGCCCAAGAGCCTGATTGATTACATCGTTCAGCAGATTGACAAGAGCAGGATTCAATGAGATTACTCGCTTATTTTCTCAGATCCCCCTCGGCTTAATAAGGTGCTGTTCTCTACAGACACCAACCCACCTAAAAATAAATAAGGTGCTGTTCCCTTTCTGCCTTACCTCCACGGAAACTACTGAAAATCACGTTGTGTTAAAACTGCCAAGAGTTTTCGTGCCTAGAAAGTAGGAACATGCAGCCCTACAGTCTGACTAATTCAGTTGTTCTGCAGACTGACCAGCCGAACAGTTCAGGGCCGTGTCACAAAACGCCCCACCCGGCTTAACTTTCAACCGGGCATTTAGCTTACCGCAGCAACCTGATTTTCTTTTTCCCCGATATTTTGCCTTTAAGCAGTGTACGAACACGAGAATCTCTGGCCATATGATTCCACCCAGCAATTTGGCTTTTAGTTTTAGATATTTTACCTCAAAGCCTGCGCAGTTAGCGGCGAGAAATGGACAAAAGAGAGTTCGGGGAAACCAAACATTTGAGTACCGTTATCTCCCTACCCGTTATGACCCGAGAATCAAGATACGAACACCTCAACATCGACGTCCATATCCAAGGGCAAAAGATTTCATGGGAAAAGGGCCTCCAAGGCTGTTTCAATTTGCTGAATCCACTCCAAACGCAACCCAGAATACAATTAAATTGTTACATATAACTAACAAAGTTAAAAATTTCAATCGTATAAGGACAACATAGCCTAGATAATTAACTCAGAAAAGGAGACGCCCCAGAGCGGCTTCAAACTTCCACTGAAAATGGGCTTAACCACTCTTGAACATGACATTAATCTAGACTAATAACGGAACTTCGATATGCCCACCAAACTTCGACAGAAACTACAAAAGGAAATCTTCAATAAAATCTAAGGAAGCTAATTCACAACATATGTGACATCTGCAAACTACTATCAAAACATTCTGCCCGTACAAAAGAAAACACAGAAATGTTACCTGACAACCTCCAAACCACCTCCCAAGTTATGGCGCCTCAAGCAGTAGCTGACACCCGTGGTGCCATATTTTTTGCTGCAGCATTTAAAGCCAACCCAGAGACGCGATTAGTGCGGCCACCATTGTTTGCTGCTCTGTCTCTCTGATATCCATCCCCTCCGCGGTTGGAAAATCCACTCCGACTGCTTCCCCTGTTTCCAGCCTCTGTCCTGCTACTGAAATCACCCCTGCCGTATGCTCTTGCTCCTCCAAAATTTCCACGCCCTCTTGGTCCCTCACTCCTATATCCACGCCCACCTCCAGAGGAGAACCGACCCCTATTGTTAACTGGAAAGGCAGAGAAACCAATTTTACATGGAAAATGTGTCAGAGGCAGGAACAATACAGATACCTAGATCAATCAAGGGGCATAAAATTATGTCCCTAAACAGACTGATGGCAAACATGTTAAGTAGCATTGCTTGCAAACATCAGACACATAATAGGCTATATATAAAAATAAAGATTTTCAAGCATGGCTTGCCTCGAGAAGTGGATCTCTTTTCCTCAACCACGACTCGGCACCCATTAATCATAAGAGGGGAAGCCTGGAAAGTCAACCAAAATATATTTCATATAAAAAGTGATTTTAAAGAGTAGGTAGATCATAATAGAGAGACAAAACAATAGTTGATGTGCTGAGAAAAGCAAGCAAAAAGGTGGCACCGGGAACAAATTAGAAAGGGATTCTGGAAGCATGACCAGATATCCACATTAGGAGAAAATATGTGCGTGCCTTTCTGGGGCCAATTGCACAAATTAGAGATTAAAAGGAGGCAAACAAGTTACTAACATATGGTGAGGCCAACCACTGCAGTAAATAACTAAAAATTTAGAAATAGAAAATCCTTCAAACAAATTGTTTTTGCCTTTCCTTTTCAAGCTGTGATGGAATGGGACAAAATCTAGGACCAAAATGGAGAAACTGCATTCAGCATTGACTAAGGAGGAGTTTATGCCCGATACAATAGCAGATGATCACAAAAGTAGAGGAAGAATAGACCAATCAAAGTATACCTCTATTGCGCTTCGCACAGCACTTGCCTCATCAAATTCCACAAATCCAAAACAGAATCCCTGTCAATAAAGGTGTATTAGAAGACTTAGTTGGGCACACAGTTAATGGCAGAAATTGTTAAAAAAAAAAGCAGTTAACACCTACCTTCTGGCTCCTAACTTGAATACCCCCAGACCTTATACGTCCAAATTTCTTGAACTCATTCTCAAGTAGGGCAGGTGTCGCATCCAAAGGAAGGCCTTTCACATATATAGAAGGACCCCCAACTGCACATGGAAAAGTGCATTAAAAAGCAGAATCAATAAACAATGAACAAATGCCAGTATGTTTAGCACACAAACATCATAACACAGACAGACCAATGTTTGCAGCAATGAAATCCTAAGATTAAATACCTTCACCCTCTTGGACATTACCATCTTCAGTAGCATTTGTGCTGGAGCCATGTGTATCAGCCGCTGAGAGTGGAGGTGCTGTGGTAGTTACTTGTTCTTGGATCTTCGGTGCAGACCTCAGAGGAGTGGAGGTAGGACTTGGAAAAGTTGCAGCATTTTCCCTCATGACCTTTAGCTAGAATAAAATTTAAGTAATTTAACAGCTTGAATATCAACATTAATTTCAGTAATTTACTAGCTTCAATATCAATTGTGATTGGGAATCTGAATTACGTAAATGACCTGAATTATTACAAATGTAATATCACAACAAACCACCACTAACAAATCTGAAACAATCACAAATCATTTTGCATAAGGCTACTTACGATGGACGCATAGGACTTCTTTTTCCCTTCTTCAATCTTTGCATCAGATTCAGCCACCATCTGAGATTCATCAGGAATTTCTTCAACGGCTTCAGGAACAGGGGCTTCTTCTTCAACAATTGAACCATCTTTATTTTCAGATGGATTGTAAAGTTCCTCACAGTTAACTTGTTCAGTTGAGGTGATTGTTTGCTCAGAAATGTGATTGTCTGGCACAGTAGAAGATTCTGCAGGCAGAAGCATCACCAAACATGAATTAGACCTAAGAGCTTAGATATGTTCTGCAAGTAATCTGCTTTACCATTACCCAGGTTGGGAGGGCTTGGAGCTTCAACATTACCATCAGGATCCTGATCTCCACTCAGCTGGTTGATGTCATCAAAATATCGAAACACATCATTTAGGACAAAATATCCTGTGTCTTGTGGTGCAAGGAAAAAACTCTGGCTAAATTTCTGCCGCCGATTGTTACTTCCAGTCAGATACCCAGTCACAAGCACAATAACGCCTCCATGGTAAGATTCTTGCGAATCAACTGAGGCAATTTCTGCCCTGAATTGTCCATAGCCAAATGAAACTATTTTTTCATTGATGGCCTGTATCATAAACAATAATCAAAGACATATATTGCAGCATAGGTACATGTTACACGTACTAAAGATCCAGGCCTTCGGTGCAGGCAGGGTATATATGTCCCCAGGGATTCTCTAAACTATGCTCAACTGCAGGAATTTACTAGAAATTCCAATTCTATAAAACATTAAACCAAAATTCATATTGCAAATAGATAGTTTAGACTCATCAAGAATACCACAGAACACAAAACTTTGATGTAGGCATTCCTCTTTCCCTCGAATCTTTCACTTTTACCAGGTTAAAGAAGAAAAAGAAAAGGAAAACTCCACCAATTCACTTACAACTAGCAAATCATTCAAACCTTGAACAATTGGTTGCACTCAACTGGGCTAAATTAAGGTCAAAGAGGAAAACTTCAGGGATAAAATAAAGTATAAAAGATGTAGGCCACAAACTCCATGAGCAAATAAATGGGGACAAGTAGATGCATAGAGAGGATAAAACTTACTTGAATTGTGGTAGTGGTCCTCATGAGCCCACCTTCTTCAGGGCGACCAAGCTTACTAACATCCTGGTAAAACCGATGAACGTGCTCGGGAGATTGATGCAAAATCAGGTAGTACTGGTGAACAAAGGCATTAGCAACCTAATCCATAAGAAACGTCATTCAAAAACCACTCCACCTTACAAACCAGAGAAACAACAGGCAGATGCAAGTCCATGGGAAGAACAATCACAAAGCTTACAACATCGGGAGGAGGAATAGCGGCTTGCTGCACTGGTGTTGCCATGACTGATCATCAAATGTCCGAAAATACAAAAAGGAAAAAAACTAATAATATGAGTAAATCTGCAAAACCTAAACAGAACAGCAAAAATTGCTCTTTTGCATATAGAAATGAAAAGAAAATAAAGAAGCCGCTCTGAGAAATCATAGCATTTAGCAACCGAAAGAACTTAGCAGGAAAGAAATAAGTGAAAGAAGCTTGTGCCGAGAAAACTCTTTCCAGAGAAGCAAACGGAAGTGTATTTTCGCACATTTTTTTTCATCTTTTTATCTATTTCAATAGATCAATTCAGATAACTAAGCAAGTAAAACCTACATTTTTTTTTTTAATTTCCGTGTTTTGAGACAAGATTTGAAGGAGAGAGGAGCGTACGCGAGCTCAGATTCCGGGTCGGGGACAGGTGAGAGAGATGGGGCGAAGAGCAGTGAAGGCGGCGGCAGCGGTTGCTTGAGGTGACTTTCCCTCACCACCCTTTTTCTAGGGTTGTGGTGGACCTTTGTTCTTTGAGAGTGCAAACGAAATGGGGGAGAATAAGAAACCAATACAATAAGGTGGCGTTGGCGGCGTGGAAGGGGGTCGGGGTGGGGGCCTTTTATAGTTTTATATATATATATATATTATTTTATTTTATTTTATTTTGTGTTTGGAGGGTTAGAGGGTGGTATGGGGTGAGGCGGGATGGGGAAACTGGAGAAGCGGGGCTTTTAGAATTTATCCATATGCAACGAAGGTTATTCCGGTGCTTATTGTCCCGTCCTATTTTTTTTTTTTATGCAAAGAGCTTTTTGCTACTTTGCTCCAATTCATTGTCGTGCCCCCAATACGACAAACTGGGAATTGTGCGCGCGGTCGCCTCTGTCTGCTTGTGTATGTATGGTGTGTATGTTGGCTTGCCTCGGTTGCTTTATTACATTTTTCAATTATTGTCTGAAGGTAGGCAGCACTCTCGCTAAGATTGCCTAATCCATAATCCAGTGGTTGTTCTGTCAATTTAGCGGGAATCATCATGAGCTGCGTGGCGACGTCGTGTTGTGTGGTGCCCGGGAGTGGAAATACGCTGATGATTCGCCAGGCGTCGGGTCTATGACCCCCCCTCTTAAAGGAAAGTTGGGTGCACCTAGTCGCGGTTCTGAGCAATGAGTGTTCCCTCCCTCCGACTGCTTTTCTTTTTATACCTTTTTGTCAACCCGTTAGATTTTTTTTCTTTTTTCTTTTGGGATCTCTAAAGAAAATTTCCTTTATTTTGTCGCAGCTGATATTTTCACGAATAAAGCCACCAAAAGGAGTTCCCATATCATTTCATTTCCCCCATGTTTGCTTGGCAATGTAGAACGGCGATACAATTGCCGTTGCTGAAACCCCAGAGTCATGAACAACTAGGAAATTTATCTTCTAATAGAATAAATCATTGTTTAATTAGCAATTATAACCGTTCCTTTTATCTTTCCAACTTTACCCCTCCAAAACTTTCAGAGAATTTTCTGTTGTTTTCTAAAGAGAAAAGAAAAGAAAAAAAAAAAACAAATGCAGATAGGATGATGAGCCCTTGCAAATTAAGAAAGTATATAAGTCTAATGTAATTTTAGCGTTTTCAAATTAGTGATTGATTGTCTTCTTAATTTAGTTTTTAGGACCCATGAGAGAAATTTGTGAATAAATAGGCTACCGTGTTTGTGATCCCCCTGCAAAGTGAGTGGACAGGCAGCACTCGTAAGGTCCAATATAGCATAAAAATTCGATCCTTGTGCTCATCTTAAGGCACCTTAAGCCTTAAGGTGAACAACAGAACACGATAATTTAAAAAAAAAAAAAAAAAGTGCGGAGTCTAACTAACAAAATTTGCAAAAATGTCACTTTGATGCCCTGCCATCAAGCCGCGTATGAGATTGAACGGAAATGGAGTTTGGGGGAACTGAATCGTACGCCAATCACTACCCTTATTCAGGGCAAACACAAAAAATCTAAACAGGCATCCTGATCAGAAGTTGGCCTTGTATCACGCTGCCAACGAGCAAAAAGATAGAGCAAAAATGTCACAGGACTAGTTGTTAAGGAGCAGAGCTAGACAGACTGAAAGTAAATTTCAGAGCAACAGACGGGGTTACCTCTTCACATAGTAATAACAGAAATCGGCCAAGATAAATGTCTGGACAATTTCTGCAATGAAGGACGCAAGATACCAGAAGTACCCACTACCAGCCATTAGTATATAATTCCCACGAGTCTCATAAACCTGCAGGTGTAGGGTAGGCTATCCATAATTCATGTCTTCCATTTTATGGCAAAAGCATTGTCTGGTTAAGTTTTTGAGGAAACAGAAAATAACACTAACCATGATGATCCAGTGAGCGCAAGACAAGAATCTTGCGATACCCAGAGCAAATACGTAATGGGCAGTGAATGGTTCAATCATCTGAAAGCAAATGTGATTGGAAAAGGAAAAGATTTAGTTGTTGCAACCCGATAAATGTAAACTGCAAACTACGAGCAAAATAAAACTGGATACAAAGACCTTTGCAGTCTGCATCAGCCGAAGCTGGGGCAGAACCGAGACAGATTCCAAATACACGCAAAATGCCCAAAGCATTCGGAGAATTCGCCGATGAAGTGCGTAAGGATAAACTAAAAGGGCAAGGACTGCACAAGGAAGCACCTGGTGAACAGATCGAAGAAAACTGGTTAATTTCAGTTAGAGAATATATACCAATCCTTTGGAGAATATTTGGACGACGTTGTTACGCAGAAGTGGAATTATGGGAGTCAATCAATTAATAAGGAAGCAACGATTGACGGAAGATGACAAGTGAAGAATGCTTTTTACAATGTAGTACAAGGGCATGTTGTCTAGCTCCTTGATGTAGGACGATTTCAACTTGAACCGCATCATATACATAACCCAGGCGGTGGAAATTAAGGTAGCAAGATCCAGCACCGTGTGGACGTCAGCTACCATGATGGCGCTGATGACCATTCTTACAGCTAAAAATAAAGCAGTGAGTTCTTGGGATCTAAGAGAGAGACCTGCATTATTATTAGGTAATGATAACCAAGTCACTGGTATGGTACAGTCGAATAAGAAAATATGAGACGCAAGGGCTTCAATGCCGTAAACATTTGATAAAAGAAAAGCCAAGAGAGATGGGCGTAGCTTAACTAGAGACTTGGTTCTTATAATGAAATTAAATGGCCAAATAATTGCGCAGCTGGGCTCCATCAATAATATTTTCTTTTTTTAAGGATACATGAATTAGCGGTGGAACTACAACCCCAGCCACTCAGGGCTTTTGTTCACCCAAAATAAACGTACTCTTATGAGCAAAATTGTTTGGTATATGATTTTTATTTTTTTTTTTGGGTTTGTTTGTTTTGACAGGAAAAAAAAAAAAGCAAAAAGAAAAAAGAAACGAAGACAGAGAAAAAAAGAGTGCATAGATCTCCTAATTTTGTTTAAAGGGTCCCTCGCCAGTTCCTTGGGTGGCTTGTTAAACAAAAGTGAGATTACACTGTGCTCCATTCAGCCCACCAAATTAATCTGAATCCACCCCCCTAGGGCATATCGACAGTGTAAACCTAATATACGACCTATTTGACGATCGATTGACCCAAATCGACCAAGGCGATAATAGAATATCCACCAGTTTTACTCCTTTGAAAAGGACTCATCTTTTCGTATTTTTCTTATCAATTTCCGTTTTGCTTATCTGGTGCATGTATATAGCCGAAAACAAATCTGATTGGTAAATGGAAATATGGCCGACATACACAATCACTCAAACAGCGAATATATAAATGTACCAGAACAGGTCTTCTGGGTGGTGAGCTTGTATATCAAGACCAGGATCCCAGCGGCGTGGATAGCCTCAGAGGCAATGAAGAAATGGTTGTGATCTTCGACGAAAAACCTCAAAGCCAAAAAAGCACACAGCGAAATTGTCACCCCAACAAAGGTCTTGACTTTCACCGACTGCCTCCTCACCCACCCAAACAGCTCGTTCGCCACCGAACTGGTACCCCTCTTCTTACCCATGAATGGCCTTTCTTCGATCTCAATTTCCCTTTCTTTCTTTCTAGAGAGAGAGCGAAAAATCTCCTATGCCAAATATATTAATGAGATACACGGGATGAGAAACGGACGCTAGTGTTGTTGTTGTTGTTGTCGTCGTCTTTTACTCTCTTTGGTTTCGTCTGCTGAGAAAGGCAGGTGGGATTGATTGATACAAGGCGTTTCTTTCTGTTTCGAAGACCGGAGATTTTAGACACCGCGCTATAGGGCTGGTGTGCTGCGGGGGGAATTTCCTCGTCTGGTGCCAATCACGCGTTGACACGTCGGGAAACTTTTCCTTTCATACAGATAGATACCCATTCCCTTGGGTTGGAGGATCCCTTGTGACTACAGTTTTTTCTCTCCTTATTCTTTATTTATTTTTTTTTTAAAAATAATAAAAATATAAAAAAGACAGTGTTCTGCAATTTTATTAAGAAAAATTATACTGAATTTGTACTGTATACTAAATTGAGTTATTACGTTAAACTCACACAATAACAAATTCATAAATTATTTTTAAAATTATGTATATATATATATATATACCCTGGGTGTGGGCTGACTCTTTATGGAGATTTCAGACATTTAATTCTGCGAGATTGCGCTGCTTTGTTTCCTTTTAGTGTTGTTTTTTTTTTTTTCCTTCTGTTGGGGAATGTATGCTTTTGTCCCTGTTTGGGCGTGGATTGACTCCTTGTGTATATAATATAATCATGTAACCAAAGAAGTGCAGAGCGTTTTCCCATCTTTTTTCAGTATTCAAAAATCACAAATAGATGGGACTCAGTACTTTGAGTTCCCAAACATAAAAAATAAACATTCTCAAAAATGAATGATAAAAAATTATTAAATTTTGATTCAATTGTGAGAACACATCAAATTTGAATATCAGTTTTGTTCTGTTCTATTTAATATATATATATATATATCAATGAGTCATATGTCAAAATTTTATTTATGTGAATCTTCTTCTTAAATATGTCTCAATTTCTTTCACTTTTTAATTTATTTGGCAGTTTGGATAACAACTATTGTTTCTATCAGATTAAAGCTTCCAAAATGGCCGACGAAGACTCTCTCTCTCTCTCTCTCTCTCTCTCTCTCTCTCTCTCTCTCAATCCTTTTTTTTTTTTTTTTTTTTTTTTCAATTTTGATCGTCGAATAGAGTCGCCCTTACGACGCTACGTTCTTAGACTGCATGTAAAACAGTAAAAAACCACTACTGTTAAGAAATAGGATCTACCGAACTATTTTTTGGAACGCAATTGATTGTTTAATTAAGCACAGTCTTATTGTTTTTCTTTTCATGTCTGTGCCCTTTCCAGACCCCGTGATCCCTTCAAGTTTTGGAAGCCTTATTTGAAGCTCTGAAAAAAGAAAAAAAAAAAAAAGATTAGCAATCATAAGAATTAAACATGCCAAAGAAATTTAATATATATATATATATATATGAAATTAATACTCAATATGGATCTTACAATTTAAATCTATTTTAATAATTTTTTTAAAAATTTTTGTGTGTTAGATTATTTCATTCTGTACTCAAAATCTTGAATGATTATATATTTATATTTTTTTTTCATTGAGTTGTGATAGTTAAATCCAATTCATGAAAAAAATTACCCATAAAGGGGAAACCCATTTATGAGGGTTCCTTTTTTTATGGTTCAAACCCCACATATTCTTGATTAAAATGTCACGCCAATATAATTAAAATCAATTTTCTAAATAGTTTCACAATAATTAGAAATGATAAAACTGTAATTCCACACACAACGCTAACACGGAGAGAGACTTATATTTGTTACCATTGTCTAAAGATACATAAAGCACGTTCACAGAATTTCTAGAAGTATTATAAATATAAATGGTTTTAGTATAGAGTCCCTACGCATGCTTTTCTTTTCTTTTTTCTTTTTTTTCTTCTTTTTTCTCCGTTATTGGTGTAATTTTTCCTGGTTTAAGAAAAAAACATTCAATGAACGACTTGTATAATAAAATAAACAGGTAACTCCCACCTCTCAAGATTTTATTATTTGAGTAGGACAGAAATGCTGTGATCCTCACTTCTAGGGCTAGTAAAGCTGGGAAGCCAGGCGTGGTGCGACCACAACTTCCAGAGGGGTTTTCTTCATCAAAGCTAAACCGAAGGCCAGAGTCGTGTCCACTGGCTCGTCGGATGGTGTCGTGAAATCAAAAGCCTGAACCAACCGAGCCATAGTCAATAGCATCACTTGCATTGCAAGGTTTGTCCCAGGACAGGCCCGTCTCCCTCCGCTGAACGGCAGAAACTCAAAATTTTGACCGTTAACGCTAAAATTTGCTTGGCTTGTCAAAAATCTCTCTGGCAAGAACTCGTCAGGATTAGCCCAGGTATTTGGGTCTCGGTGCAGCTTCAACAAGTTTATAATCAAACGCGTGCCTTTTGGAATGTAGTACCCGCAAAGGTGGCAGTCCTCGGTTGCCTGGCGCGGAACTGCGATGGGGCCTGGGGGGCATAAGCGCAATGTTTCTTTTATAATTGCCTGGATGTATGTTAAGTTGTCAATATCAGAGTCTTCTACACATCGGTCCTTTCCAACTTTCAGGTCCAGCTCTTCTTGGGCGAGCTTCAAGGCACGTCTATTGTTCAAAAGATTACAGAAAGCCCATGTCAAGGTGATAGACATGGTGTCCGCGCCCGCAAGGATAAAAGACTTCAACATTTAGATTGAAAAACCATCAGCACTTTAATTTGCAAAACAGATTCTATGTCCAAATATTTAAAGAAGAAATTATATATTACGTTAACCGGAGACGTACCGATGTTGTTGCCTTGATAATGGTTTCGCGATCATGGCTAAATGTAGAATTATCCTCAATTTTAGATAGCAGAACATCGATGAAGTCTTCGCTTTTATTGTTTGCATCACCATTGCACCTATTTAGCTCATGTTCTTCAATCCAATTCTCCATAATTGAATCAACCTCCTTCGCCAATTGCTTCATGCTTTTCACCGTTCCTCCAATGTCCATCCATCCAATGAATGGAATTAAATCTGAAGGAACAGCGGCACCCATAATATTTAAGAACCGTTTTATGAGTTCTCCAATTTCATGGCCCTCACCACCATTCCCACCCTCAATGCTATGATCAAAGAACCTCTTCCCCGCGATCATTCGTGTAATTATGTTTAAAGTTAAATGTTCCAGCAATTCGTCAAGGACGATCTTAACAGGGCCACTCCCATTGCTCATGGAAACTGAAAACAGGGCTTTAACCAAATGATCAACTTCCGATGCACGAACATGTCTCAATGCCTTGATCCTGTGGTTGGACAGAAGTTCGACCATGGCTAGCTTACGCATGTCACGCCAATAGGCACCATAAGGAGCAAAACCAAAGTTGGCATTATTGTAGCCAACGTACTTTGCCTGACTTGATGGTGGGCGAGAAGCGAAAACCTTGTCGTTTGTGGTGAAGCATTCCTTCACTGCCACATAGCTGCTGATCACGACTGTCCGGTGGACTCCGAGCCACAGAGTGAAGATGGGGCCATGTTTCTCAGCCATTGCGGACACTGTCTGGGCGAGTGTTTTTGGGCCACCAAGGAGATGCAGGTGACCAATAATCGGCAAGCCACCCGCTGCCTCCGGGACAAAAGACCTGCCCTCACCTTTGTGCCTGTAATTTTTCGCCCTCCATAGGTTATACAATAGGAATAATGCTACAGCCACAAGGATCGCTAGGAGATGGGAAGAGAAATCCATGGTGATTTATATATATCACAAATGGTTGTTTGGACTCTGGAGGGCTGAGTGTTTATGGTCGAGGAGCAAGCGGGTATAATATAGATCTCAACTTCCTGATTATTAAATGAAATTTATAGCCTTGTGTTTTGGAATTCTGTTCACTTACCAGCCACCGGAGGACAAATCATTGTGTTATAAATCAATATAGAAGAAAAAGTCAAGAAGTTTTGGGAAAAAAAAAAAAAGAGGAAAAAAGATTATTATAATGGCCTCTTGTATTGATCTCTATCAAGAAGAGTCTTAAGTTAATAGAAGGATAAAAAGAAAAGAGATTTTCAAAGGGACGGTTATAACTTTCCATGCATAATCCGGGAGAGAAACACACAGGAAGGGTTAAGTTTTCCCAATTCAATGGTCATTAGATTTTACTGGACATTACGATATAAGGATTTTGACAAAGCACAACCCATATTCTTCTGGATTGACTGCAAGAGCATGATATCGGCCAAGGTGGGAAAAAAAATGAAAAAGGGGAAGGAAAAAGAAGCAGCAGAGGACAAAGAGCGGCACATCGGTAACAACTATAAGTCAACTAATCCAAGCTCATTGGTGCACGAATTTCTGCATTCAAGAAGCCAAAAGAATTTTCGCTCATCTTGAATTCTCCATTCAAAACCCGACTATTTCAAGAAGATCAAAATTGACATAATTCGGTCTGTTGTGTCTCTCTTTTTTTTTTTTTTTCCTTCAAATTTGTAGCCGTGTGTAAATTGTTGAAGTTTAATTAATAATTTAAACGTACATATGAATAATATAGATATCAATGTATTCTTATTAATCGCATAATAAAAATCCATACTCAATAGTCATACAATAACGTCTATCACATGCAGCGCCAATGGAGACCTTAAGCACACTGAAAACGAAAGGGAACACAGTAGAGTCAAGAAAAAAAGGGTGCAATGGAATTGTTCTTATTTGTTGGACCAGATTTTGCATGGGATGCGTGAAAATGTGAGTGTTGACTAACCGGGCAAGCTCACCTAATGTGCTTAATCCAGCAGAAAATGCGGGCAAGATAGCATAAAATTTTGGAGAAATCGTTGCCCTCCGGCGTTCTTGATTTTTCTTCTAAACCTGCTTTTTGAGCGTGGCATTCTTGACCGAGGACTTGTGGCAGTTGATCTTCCTAAACCACCAGTTTTTCGAGCCTGGCATTCTTGACCATGGACTTGTGGCTGTTGATATTCCTTTTCTTTTTCTTTTTCTTTTTCTTTCTTTTTTTTTTTTTTAAAGAAAAAATTTCATGCACAAACGCGATAGCCGGTTATCATAATCACTATATCACCCACATATAGACAAAATACGGTGGCAGCGCAAGTAAAATCTCTTCACCAAAGAATTATGCAGAATCCAGTTTTAAAGTCTCTAGCTACTAGCAAGGGATTAGAAAATATAATGGAAATTTAAATATAATAAAATATGCTCTTCCTCGATTCTTCTCTTCTCGGGGTGTGTTTAAGTATAATAAAATCTCTTAATATTATTTCTAGAAATATAGGATCATTAATGACGATACAGTGAGAAGGGATATCGGTAATAGGGATCGTATTATATATATATATATTGCTCCATTGGCATCAAAAATTATTTATGATATCTTATGAAGATAGAAATTCATGAGAAGAATGCCAGGCTCTCGATCGAAATATCGATTTGCTAAGTCGATTGATATTATTGAGCAAGCATTTAGACTCTCTCAATTTTCAATGGAATGGAATTGCCCCAATTTTCACTCTTTAATATCGCGCGAGTATGAGTGGGTAAAGGAAAGAAAAGAAAAGAAAAGAAAAGAAAAGAACCTGAGATTCTTGTGACGCCGCGCCTTTGCAAAAATGCGTAATGCCGTAATGCGTAAGGCGAGTCGAGAGCTTCGAGCGAATTCGCTCCCTTAAAACCTTCTTCTTCTTTTTTTTTTTTTTTTTTATTTTTTTTTTTTGAATTTTCTAGCCTAATACCGTTTAACCAGTCGGATAGCAGAGTTGCTCGAGGCCTGCCTGCCTGTATAGACTGCAAAATAAAATATTCTTTCTTTTCTGTCCAATCTGAAGGGAAGTTTTTTTTTTTTTTTTTTCTTTTCTGGTATAAAAGTTACTAAAGTCAGTACACAACGCAAGATGTAATGTAAGTTACGGTCACATTTGCGGGATTGAAAATTTTCTTTTTATTTTTTATTTTTTTAAAATCTATGCAAGAGAAGAAGGCAAAAATATTAAAGAAAATGACCAAATTCGTTTGGCTTGATAGCAAAATGCATAAAATCTTAATCGATAGGACAAAGGTTGCGAAATTGAATAAACTATATATAAGAAACCACCCCCCCCCCCCCCCCCCCAAAAAAAAAAATAAAGGGCTTTACTTCTAATTAGCGAGAGTCTCGCATACCATGCGTAGTGACGCATCTACAGCAACTCTTCAGGGAAGGGACATTTTATGAGTAGAGTAAAAAAGTATTAAAATTTATAAGTATGATGAAAATAATTTTTAAATTACATGATAAAATTGAGAATTGAACCCAAAATCTGAAGGGGGCAAAACAAGACAACTCACTGTATTAAATTTATTTTGTTGGAACTCAAGTGGTTTCCAATTCCACGTTATGTACAGGTCACACTATAGCGTCTATAAACTTGTATGGTTGACGTTACTTGATTTATAATTTTTTTTTAAGAGGTGAACTACATAGTGGGTAGTTGTAGTTCTTTTATTATTATTATTATTGTTTATTTTTTAAAAAAATATTTCGCATCATCCTCTTTAAAATTAAAATATAAATTATGTAAATAAAATTTAAATTTTTCATTGTTGATGTTTTCATATTGATGCATGTATGTCGTCGTCGGGGTGGGGGGGGGGTAATTAGCCCGATTTACACAACGAGACACACACAGCCTATGATGATTGGAGGATTCTACCAATTACCACCACATTCGAACTTCAGGGTCGGCTCAACGCAAGTTGACAACGTTAGTTGGGCTAATGATATGCGAGAGTCCAAGAACTGGCTGGGTTTTCTCCCTACGAGAATTCTTGGTACGCTCATTCGCAAGGGCCACGTGCAACGGCTAAGCGTTTTGAATTTTAAGTCTGTTTGGGTGGCTACTCTCCTCTCCTCTCTTTTACGCTGCCGCCTAGTAAGGATAAATCAAAAAGATTTATGGGCTTTTCTGCTTTTGATATATAGTTTTAGAATTTGGATTAATCGAGCAATAAGAAACGCTTCAAAATCGAGTAAAACATTTTTTTTTTTTTTTAAATTCATACGATGTATGCCTCCAAAATATTAGCATGTCTTAACTATACATATGCCTCCGCGCATATGCTCCGGTATTACAACTTAGCGCCATTTTGACACACACAGATTATTACGCTTTCCCGAGAAACTAAAATTCGTAGAATGTCGGACCCAGGCGGGGGATTATCTGAACCTCCAGCGGAGTTGCCTTGGGCAAGGTGATGCCTAAGCCTTCAGCCATGTCCACAGGCACATTCACTGGCGTGGTCAAGTTAAATCCCTGCAGCAACTTTGCGAGCGTCAAATGAATTGCCTGCAATGCAAATGTCATACCTGGACAAGACCGTCTCCCCGAGCCAAAAGGAATCAGCTTAAAGTCTTGACCCAAGACTTCCGTATTCGGTTGCATCATCAAGAACCTTTCGGGCATGAATTCTTCGGGACGCGACCAAACATTCGGGTCTCGATGCAGCTTCCACAAATTTATGAGCAAACGAGTGCCTTTGGGCACATGATATCCGGAAATGCAACAATCCTCCGTTGCCTCGTGAGGGACTGACAGGGGACCTGGTGGGTATAGCCGCAATGTTTCTTTAATGATTGCCTGGAGGTAGACCAATTTCCCCACATCAGAGTCCTCTACCCACCTTTCCCTCCCGACTTTGAGGTCTAACTCTTCTTGAGCACGCTCTAATGCGTGCCTATTGCTCAACAGATTGGCCAAGATCCATGTCAGGGTAATGGCAGTGGTGTCCGCGCCCGCTATGATGAGTGTCTGTATCATGAAATTAACCATATTACAAGAACCATGGGATGTAAAATATCACATATTGTAGCAATAGGGAACGTTGAAAAATCCTTTTATTGTTTTTTCAATTTTGTTTTGTTTTCTTTTAAATGTCAAGCATGTCCATCAGTCCATGTTTGGATATTAAATGCCATATGCCAATGAATAGAAAGGCACCGACCGCGCCTATTCTTAAAAACAGAGCACTGCAGACAGAAATAAAGATAATGGTCTCTATTCTTTTTTTTTTTTTTTCCTTATGGTTCAAGAATGGCGTATAATTAGGAGCAATTGGGCAATATCTCGTCTCATTGACCTATATTGCAACTGCAGAATGATTTGTGTAAGACAGAATTAGGTTTTTGTCCACATGTAGATGATTTAGTGGCCTAAGCTGGGAGAAGTAATTCGCAGAGTTCAATTCTCTGCAAAAATAAGTAGTTTACATGTGTTGTCATCAGCTACCGAAAAGATCTATTGCAATATCGTCTTACTATCAATGATTTTATGTTACTATACAGGTGGCATGCTTTCCATTATGTGGAAAGCATATGCAGGGACTCCAGAGGAAGACTTGTGGAAAGAAGAGTTTGGAGGAGGAAAATGAATTCAGTAATGACGGGCTCTGATGGGGGCAGCAAAGCTAGCAAGATTCAGGGGTAAACCTGGGACGGTTATCGAAACAGACTCTCTCCTTGTCTACAATGCCTTAATATCAGAAGAAGCCAAGTGCCCCTGGGAGATAGGTAGCAACGCGAAGGATGCAAAAAGGCTCCTATCTGACTGTAGCAGGTGGAAATGTATGAGCATTAGCAGAACTGCGAATCTAGCTTCAGTAAGGGTTTAGCTAAGAAAGCTGTGTTGAGGAAAATTTTGGGTTAGGTTTAAGGTTAAAAGATAATTATGTATTCGATATTTTTTTTAAGTAAAATTTATTTTTATTAATTTGTAATAAAAATTTATGTAAATTTGAAAATTATTATTTAAAAATATTTATAATATTTTTGCAATAAAATTATAAATCAAAATTTTTTAATATAATAACTAAGATAACAAAAGAGAAAAAAAAATTGTTGTGTTAAGACAATATTTAAATTCAATATTTATAAAAATTATAGTGACTTTTAATTAATAAATACAATTGATTTGATGATTTAAAATTTGATCATCCATATGGGTCTTTGAACTTAAAAATCATAAGATACTAATAGCTATCTTTCCTGAGTCAGAATGCAATCTAAGTTAGGACATACCATAACCGTTGCCTTAATGATGGTATCACGGGTATGGCCAAATATGAGATCCTCCTCCAGCACAGACAGCAGAACATCGATGAAGTCCTCCTGCATATTCTTCGGTTCACTGATCTTGAGCCTCTTTATTTTATGTTCTTCAATCCAACTTTCCAAAACTAAATCAAATTCTGTTGAAAGCCGCTTCATGGTCTTAATTGGCCCCGAAAAATAATTCATCCAGCCAAGAAACGGGATCAAATCAGAAAGGACAAAAGCACCAGAAACGTACATGTACTCTTTCATAAGTTGTCCAATACGTTTCCCTTCTTCGTCATTTTCTGAAGTAGAACTGTTGAAGTATCTTTTCCCAGCAATCATTCTTGTGATTATGTTTAAAGTCAATCGTTCCAGCTGTTCGCTAATAACGATTTCAGTTGAATCTCGATTGTTGGTCTTGCAAAAGAAGTACAATTCTTTAATCAGCATATTAACCTCGGAGACTTGAACATGCCTCAATAACTTGAGCCTTTGGCTGGAAAGAAGTTGAATTGTAGCAATCTTACGGATTTTGCGCCAATAAGTACCGTACGATGCAAAACCAAATGATGCGTAGTTGTAACTTAGGTACTCTCCATGACTTGATTTTGGCCTTGATGCTAAAATCCTGTCATTTGTAGTGAAGCACTCCTTAACTGCCTCAGAACCGCTTACAACAACAGCACGATGCTTGCCGAGCCAAATAGTGAAGATAGGACCATATTTATCAGCCATGGCCGCCAAGGTCCGAGCAAGTGTCTTTTGGGCACCTAGTAGATGGAGATGACCTATAATTGGCAGCGCCCCCGATGGTTCTGGAACTAGCAGCAATCCCTTACTTCTGTGCCTACGGTCTATTCCCTTCCACACCTGATATAAAAGAACTAGTGCTAAAAGCCCTGAAATTGCTTGTAGTTGGGAAGTGAAATCCATGTTTACTTGGGAGACTATATTGTTGTGGTTTTTTTTTTTTTTTGGCAACTAAATCCCCATTTCTGCTCAACCACCAAAAGGGGAACAAAGAAAAACCTCCATTTCCATTGCTTAGTGGCTCTCGTTGTCACACGTTGCTTTCTTGACTTCAGGCGACATCTTTCCAGGATTAGCCAATTGGGCTGTTAGACTACAATGTGTGGCCTGAAACTTTAATTTCACGATGTCGTTTTCTATGGTCTACTTACATGTGTTGATGGAAACCCTTATGCAAAAAATATTGCAGATTTAATTGAATTTAATCAATCGTCGACTATTCAATGAACTCTGATTTCACTTTAATTTTACGATGTCGTTTTCTATGCTCCACTTAAATGTTTTGATGGAATCAATTGTTGACTATTCAATGAACTTTGATTTTACTTTAAATTTTTGTTATGGAACGATACAGACAAAAAAAAAATCTGGCTAGACCGATTCTTTTCCGTTGTATCAGACAATAATATGTTCCTAAAATCCCAAATTTAAAACGTATTAACACAAATGAAATTGACCGCATAATCAGTTTTAAATGGAGCTTGAACTTCGCAGTATGACCTAATTAACTTAACTCAAAAGGATTGATTTTCATGGAATCGAGGATAGAGCAGCTGGGCTTATAATCGTCAGATCAGTGCTGCCTTGTGGGTGTCAACCATTTGATTCTCGTTCGATCAAATCTTGTGGATGCTTACTCTAGCGTTTGTGCTCTCAGCGGGCGCTATCATTTGAGCAAATACTTGTGCTTGAAACACAAGGTACTTAATTGGCGCCATGGTAATGGGAAGGGGAAAACTAGAAGTCAGAAATTAATGTACAAGCCTGCAAGAGTATTCTGAATTGTCACTGGATTGCTAATTTTTCAGTAACCATTTTTTTTTTTTTTAATATTTTCTTTAAGTGATGGGTTAGACTAGTTATCGTGTGAGGTACAACTTTCCTGCTTTGTAGACGAGATTATCGTCTGCTATTTTAGTTGTGAGAACACTATTATGATTTTCTGGTTTTAGAATCAGCAAAGTGGATAGAATATATACAAATAGCATGTAGCTTTGACCAGGGATTGGTTCCTAACTTCCTAACACCATGTCATTCATAAAATTATGTACTACGGATCATTTTTTGTAATTTATTCTCTAATTAACATTTTTTTATCACTTTAACTCTCATGAAAAATTGACTGAACATAGACTACATAATAGCGTGATAGTCCCTTTTTTCTTTAACAAGATAGCTCCCCTCTTACACCACTTGAGATACTATTCTCTTTGGGTTGATCTTACCAACGTCAATGGCCTCAGTGATCGATCAAGAACAACTTGTTAAGAGAGGCCAATTTTATAAGGGGGGATACAAAAAGTCAATGAAATAATGTTTAAAAAAAATACATAAACAAAGCTTTTATGAGGGCATGTTTGATATAAGGTCATTAATGGGAGGGAATTCATTTGGTGTTAACGAATTAACTTGTTTGGTTCGTTTGGTCAGAAGAAAAGATACTTGACCATAGAGGAAGGAATTTAAAATCCACATTTTCCAAATTCAGATTGACTAACTAGATTACTCTCATAATATCCTCTTATATTATGTCATTTATATATTCGTAACTGTTTCCACTAGATTATGCATGCGATAGATTAACACAACTAAAAAAAGGAATTCCTTATTTTTCATATTTGGTACAGTGAATTTTCATTTTAGATCTTATTGATTCCGAATCCATAGTAGAATTATGTAAATCTAAGTCATGTCCGACTTCAAAGGCATTGGTACAGTTCCAAACCAAGGCGTGGCTTGATAAGAACTTCAAGGGGTTTCAATTTTGGTAAGGAAAGTCCCGCGCCTTCTTTCATATCCACCGGAAAGCCTCCAATCGTCTCGAAATCAAACCCCTGAAGCAGCCTAGCAAGGGTGAAGTGAACCACTTGCAAACCCAAATTAATGGCAGGGCAAGATCTTCTCCCGGAACCAAATGGAATGTACTCGAAATTCTGGCCCTTGACATCAACATCAGCATGAGCCCCCAAGAACCTCTCCGGTTGAAACTCACATGGATTTTCCCAAACGCGAGCGTCTCTGTGCAGCTTCCATATGTTAGCAACCAAACGAGTGCCCTTAGGGACAAAATAGCCACCAATGTAACAGTCTTCCGAGGCCTCGCGTATTCCTGTCAAGGGGCCTGGCGGATATAATCGTAGAGTTTCCTTGACAATTGCTTGCAGGTACTTTAGTTTTGGAATGTCTGATTCTTGCACCCATCTCTGTCTTCCTACATGGATGTCTAGCTCTTCTTGTGCAGCCTTGAGCACCTTTGGGTTGTTAAGTAGCAGCGAGAGTGTCCATGTTAATGTAACAGCTGTGCTTCCCGAGGCAGTGAGGATAAGAACCTGCCAAATTTTGGCAGAAGTGATTTTTTTTTTTTTTGTTAGTTTTCTTTTGGACTTGACTTGAAATAATAATTAACAAGTAATTAGAAGAACAAATCAACTAAGAGTCTCTCTCTTTCAACCCATAAAATGGTTTCGGTGTCCAAAACAAATGGGTATCGCGCATGGAACTTTTTGCACCGTAAGGATGAATGGAATTTTTGTGAATCCAATAAACAACCTAAAAAGCCGAAGGCCATAAATAAATAAATAAAGCGACACCGTGGAGAAGGAGGAAAGGGGCATACCAAAGCGGTTGACTTGATGATATCATCCCGCGGATGGCCGGACAGCGCACCGCCCGCGAGACTTGACATCATTGCGTCCATGAAGTTACTTTCCCCAGCATAGCCGCGATGACCCGCCAATCTGGCTGCAGCGTGCTCGTCCAGCCAAGTCCCTATCACCGCATCGAGCTCCTTGGCGGTCCTCTTCATGGCGCTGATATGGCCTTGAAGGTCCATGAATTCAAGCCACGGAACTGCATCCGACAATACGAAGATCCCGGTCAGGTACAACGTCTCCTCTATTGCCTTCTTGTACCGCCACGCATCGGTGTTCTCTTCTCCGTATTCGTTGCCCGAGAATCGCTTCCCTACCACTAGCCGGAGGGCTATGTTGAACGTCAACCCCTCTAGCATTTTGCTTATTCTTACTTTTGTACTTGGTGGCGATTTGTCAAGCATAACATTCTCTGGACAAAGATTGTGAAGATCTTTGATGAACGTCTCGACTTCTGATAACCGGACATGCTTCAGCATTTCGACTCTGTGGTTCGATAGAAGCTGTAGCGTGACCAGCTTTCTAACTTCGCGCCAATACTGTCCGTAGGGGGCCAGTGCAAACATTGCGCTGTTGTAGCCCAAGTATTTTCCGGCTGCAATGCTTGCTCTGCTAGCAAAGGTTATGTCATTGGTAGAGAAGCATTCTTTTACGATTTCCCATCCGCTCACCACTAGCAACCGCTGGAAGCCAAGCCTGAGTGTGAATATTGGGCCGCAATTATCGGCAATGGCGCCAAGGGCTTTGCATCCTGGTTCTTGGCTGCCAAAGAGGTGCAGGTGGCCAATCAAGGGCCAAGACCCTGATGGCTCAGGGGCTTGGATTTTCCTGCCTTTTCTGTTTCTGGCTACCATAGTTCTCCATAAACAATAGACAAATATCAGAGCAAGAGCATCTAGGATTAGCTGGCTATGAGTAGAGATATTGTCCATGGGGGCATTCGTGCGATCGAAGCTGATTTTCATCCGGCTAGAACTGCATCCCTATTTAAAGCCAGGGAAAAAACTAGAGGACAGAGCATGTTTATTATTATTATTATTTGACTATGTCTACGAGTTCTCCATGTTTATCATTATTATTATTAAATAATAATAATAATATAATAGACGTATAATTAATAAAGATAATATGACATACTGCTATTTAAAAAATATATATACACAGAATGCAGAAAATTAAAACTCATTATATGTATTTTGTTTTCCAAACAAAAAAAAAAAGGGAAGGGCAAAGGAAGCTGCCCACCTCTACTTTAAAGAGCCCATCCACGTGGTGGGGCTCTTCAAGTCCTGGCGGTAGGGGACAAGTGTGAGTCACTTAAAGCGACAACTAGCGCAAGGATTCGTCGGCAGAGGCAACTCAACGGTGGGCATTTCTCGCTCGAAAGCGAAGTCTACGTTGCAAGAGCTTAACTTAATTAAGATGCTGCTGGGCTCCGAATCCGATAGGCTACGTTATGTTATGTACGAAAATATTATATTGGAGAGAGAGAGCTAAAATAAAAATTTAGAAATGGAGAACTAAAATGAAATATATGGTTATTCAAAAGGGAATAACTCATTAATCGTAGTTTAAGTCGAACAGAAATGCACCGACGAGTAGCTCAGTAGTAGTAGTAGTAGTAGTAGTACTCGCTTAGACGTTGGGGAATGCCTCAAAACTCAATATAATCTTTAGAGGGAGACAACTAACAACCGTCTTTTTCTTCTCCCCTGGAATCAACCCCTGAATTAAGTTCTATAGCAGCAGCTATGGAAACGAACTTCAATGTGTTGGAGCTGGCTTCTAGATTGGCTTGGCAAGATTCTATTCCAGGAATCAATTGTTAAGGAAATCCATGGTGACAAGTATAGGTGCGACTCACAGGGGAGCGCCCATCCCTTTGTCGGTCCCGACGTTTCTCATGATACACGTTTCAAAGATTCTACTCCAGGGCTCAATTGTCAAGGAAATCCGTGGTGACAAGTATAGGTGCGACTCGCAGCGCCCATCCCCTGTCGGTCCCGACGTTTCTCGTGATACACGTTTCGGAGGTTTTTGGACCGTCGTTATACTTCGTCCCATGCGTCTTGTGGCCCAGAATAGCCACGGGGACACTATCGAGAGGGGTCGAGTTTCCATCACCCGGGGCAAAACGTGACCATCAGTCAGTTCTCGATGGATCATAACGTTGTTAACCTTGTCTGTTCTCTCATTTGTGTTAACGCTAAAATATAATTTGTGGATAGAAAAAAGCATAGTGAGAAAAAAATGTTTTTTTTTTAAATATAATTTTACATGAATTTGGATAAGATAATAATAATAATATAAATAAATAAATAAATAAATAAATAGATAGATAAAAAGAGTGGCCGCGCGGCTAGCAATCTGTTGAACAACAGCCACGCATCAGGCCTAACCTCGTGGCAATCGCTGGAGGAACGTGGCCTAACCTCGGTTCCTACGGTGGAGCATCTTGCCCGAGCAATCAAAAAATCAATTGATTCCACATGTTGGATACCAAATGACTAAAACGTCCCGCGTCACGTTTTCATATCTTCATACCCTTGATTTCAACATTTCTAATAGAAGCGTGCCTTGATCAAAAAAAAAAAAAAAAATGATAGAAGCACATATGACACGGAATCAAAAAGAACAAAAAAAAAAATAAAAAATGAAAGGCTAATATTTGTTGCAATTTTGATCACTATCTTATCGATTTTGTCTGCGATAGGTGGTGATATCTAATTTGGTGTTTCCACAGCTCTACAATTGCAACCATTTGATGAAAGTAGCTAGTAAGACCTAATATACGGTCTAAAATTGTGATATTTTTTTAAGACAATAATAATCAATAATTAGCTTATTAGGTAATAATAAGAGAGGAAATTGCACATTTTAAGATATTACAAGCGTACAAAACAATTCACATTGTTGTATGAAATGTCGAGGGAAGTAGAAGTCGAACTCTCATCCTTTTTTAAGAGTAGAAGTTCTTAAAATCAAATACTAAATGATCGAGCGACCAAAAAAAAAAAAAAAAAAAACAAACCAATTAAATAAAAATTTAAGTAAAACTAACTTATTGAGACATAAAAATGATTATTTGCTATAATTACAAACAAAGTGAATAAATATGATGTTTATTATTTTTATTTATATTTTTTTATAAATATAACATAAACATAGTGTCACGACCAATCCAAATGTTGAAAATACGTCCAAACCTAAATCCATAACAATAGTCTTACATAATAAAATTTTGTTTGATTATTTTTTTATTAAAATTAAATATTTTTAATTTTTTTTATTTATATTTAAAATTAAATTAATTTGATTCACGTCTTAATTGAGTTAAATTTAAAATTTTTAATAATAAGCATAAAAAAATTAAGCCACGTTGACCGACTTTTTATTTTCTTTCTATAAATATTTGCACTACCATTTTATTTGGCTCAAAATCCTGCTTTACAGGGCATTCTTATTTGACGGGAGAAATTGATTGTTCCTTTGGACGCTTTCTTTCCTTCGCTAAGCAAAAATTTTCTTCTCCCATCAAAAAACTGTGCTTTGAAGACGGTGATTGTGGCCGGCACAGAAACAACATCAAATGCCTTAACATGGAATAAGCGGGTTTCTATGACCCTAATGGTACTAGATTGCATCGGGACTCACGTGTGTGGCAGAAATCCTGGGTGAATTCCTTCCCGAGCGGCTTCATGGCTGCAATGCCGAATTAGATTACAGGGGTCAGCATTTTGAGCACATTCCTTTCAGCACTGGAAGAAGATCGTGTCCTGGAGTGTCATTCGCCACACAAATGCTCCATTTTTGTTGCTTGCTCGTGTCCTTCAAGGGTTCAATTTGAGCACGCCGATGAATGCACCAATCGATAAGACCGTGGGCTTAGGCTTGTCACTGCCTATAAAGCAACAGCATTGGAAGTTATACCTTCTCGCTAGCTGTCCCTACTCCCCGTCTTCTATCTCGACTCCACACGAGTAGAATTATATGTCGTTAAAAAGAGAAAAAAAAAAAAAGAAAAATCTGCGCCTGCGGTTCAGTAGTCAACTATAATTCTGGAAATAGAATGTTTTATTTAAATGTATCACGGCCAAATCCCTGAAATTATGGATCAAGAAAAAAGTGAAAACTATTTTTCCCTAAAAAGTTCAATTTACCCATCCGCATGAAAAATGGAGCGTCCGGTTTTCGCGTGTATGTAATTTGTATAAAGAGAGCAACATTCATTTTGGTGTTTTTTTTTTTTTTTTTTGGGGAGCGGGGGTGGCGGAATTTTTTTCCTTTTTCTATTGGGTAACAAGGAAAATATTGCCTGGAAGTGAGTTTCTTTTGGGTACGACGTAAAAGCCCATGATAGCTGGAGCTATCCTACTACCGGATCAAGTTAGGCTCACGATTACTGCCTTTCTTTTGTTCATAAATAAGGGCCTGAAGCGCGCATGACCTTGTACCCGCCAAGCTAAGAAAAACCCACCCCCAAATGGACTTCTTCTGTTTGCCTAAAAGTAGTTGCAACTTGCAAGTCCTCTGGCTTCCCCTCTCCTCTGCAGTATTTGCAGAACGCTGGTGACAACTGGGTCCAAAGCAACAAAGAAAACTACCTTCTGAGCCATCTGATGCCCTGCCCATCTTCCTATGCCGGATGAATTGTTTGATCATTCAGCAATAAATAATTATATATATACACACACACAAGTCAACAGGAAGTAGTTTAGCTTTTCCAAAATTGACAGTAGATGTTAATCAGCAACGTTGATTGAGATAATCATATTGACGGTGGACGTTGTCTGAGTGGATGCAGTAACAATTTCAAGCTTTAGGTTGGCCGAGGCCATGGTTGAGATATGAGGATCACACGCTCGTTGGAGCTTCAGGGATCTGATACCATAAAGGAAAAGATCAATATAATTGAGAGGAAAAATTTGTGTGTATCCGTGGCATCTTACAATTTGCATATATAATGCAATCTTTGTTAAATAAAACAAAGGAACCAATTACTGAAGTTGAGCTAATTGTTAGGGGACATTAACTTCTTTTTAAAAAATAATTTATTAAGTATATAATATCTATATTTATACTTATACGTCATAAAATCCTCTTATTATGGCATGACTGTTTTTACACGTGGTGGGAACATTGGTCACCTTGCAAACTCCAGAATGTATCGTTTTATTTTTTATATTAAAACTAAAAGGATAGACTTCTAGAATGTGTGCACCTAAGCAGAAAAAAGAAAAGAAAAGAAAAGAAAAGAAAAACAAAAAGCGCGCGTCTAGAACATGAGATTTGTCAAAAACGACCAAAAAGGGAAGTGGAACGGATGAGCAAGAATCGTTTTGCCCGCCAAGTTTTCCCCTTCTAGACGTGGAGGTGGTTGCCAACAAATTCGTCTATCATCAATTTCCACGAGTGGCTCTCCTGCGCGTTGCCGGAACTTTCCAGTGATCCCTGCGGACCCTTTTAGCGTTTTCAATATAAAAAAACTCGTTTTCTCTTTCTGTTTTTCATAAATATTTTGATTCGCCTGCCAGTTTAATAAATTGCGAAGAGGACGTCCAGCCCTCTCAGATTTCTATTCATGGAGATTGGAATGGTGAGTATCATAATTAAAGAGGAGACGATGAGAACGAGATCGGGATGTTAAAAAGGGCATTTCTTGACCACAAATGGGATGCCGATAGAGCGTGTTACAACACATTTGGTTATGATATTATCATTGGAGTTTAATTGTTTTGATATTGTCATTAATTAATTATATAAAAGTTTTTAATTTGAAAAATTTCATGTAATTATAATTAAAAAATATGTGCAATAAAATGAATATTATATTTTTATATGATAATAAATATTTAATTTTAATTAAATATTAAAATTATATTGAATTGACTTCAATTAACTTAATTCTTTTATTTAAATGCCAATTAATTCTTAATATGAATTCATTTTCAACACGATGGATGAGCAATATCTTCATTAATAATATTTTTTATAAAATATTTTAACGATTAAAAACTGAATTCTATTAAGTTTTTTATTTTTATTTTTATACTTGAATTCTAACCTTGAAACGAGAGGTAAGATTTATAAAAACTGAAAATGATATATTTTTATCGTAGAGTACAGGACCAATTAAGCTTTTAGCGGAAAACCAAAAAAAAAAAAATCATTATAATAATAAAGAAAAAGCGAGTTTTTCTTGACGTGGACAAAATTTAAAACTGGAAATGACGTGGCAGATCAATTATAGTCACAGTGGAAATGGAAAATTTTGCACCCGGAAAGAGGAATAAAATGTGTCCGAAGAGCCGCGGGATTCTGCGACTTGTCCACTTGCTGTTGGTCCGCCCACAATTTCTAGATCACCTGTCTCCGCGTGTAGAGGTTTCTAGATGACCTGGTTGAATAGGTCCAGAAGCCTTGGGAGTAGGAGGGGGCAAGCAACTTCCAGAGTGGAATAGGACGAATTCGCCCGGCAGCCAGGTGCCGGCGCAATTTTACAGTTTCACCCCTGTCTCCTTATTTCACTTACCAAAAAATTTAAAGTAAAATAAAAAAGGAAAATAAACCCACGGAATGGGAATTAAACTATTCGATCCGTCTAATTTCCAAAAAGCGAGACTTTCAGAGATCCAGGCACACCCCTTTCCAAGTGGCTGGCTAAGTAGTACTAGTTTTCTCCATTCCCAATGACGGTTTTGTCTGCATATGTCCACCAAACCAGCACACCTGAACCGCCGCTCCTCCACTCATATATATATATAGATCCCCTGAAATTATCAAAGTTTAACTAAGATCACATTCGCTCACAAACAACTCCTGAAAGAGAGTTAAACACAACTCCTCAGAAACCCAGAGAAAATGAGTCATGCAGCCGGAAGCCAAGTTAGTTCTCACATCTACATTAAATCGCACGGTCCCCTAGTCCCAAAATCCATGTCTGAGCCTTGTTCTCGTCTTAGCTTTAGTACCTATCTCTCAAAACAGGACTTTTCCATTAGACTCAGAACCCATTCTAGGTCTTGTAGATTTGCTCCAATTAAGGCTGCCACCATCAATAGCCTGTATGTGGACACACGCAGTTTCTATGATTTGTTAGGTATTTCGGAGAATGGAACAGTTTCGGAAATAAAGCAAGCTTACAGGCAGCTAGCAAGGAAGTACCATCCAGACGTCACCGCCGAACTGTATAGCAGAATACACGAAGAAGTTCATTCAGGTGCAGGAGGCCTATGAGACGCTGTCTGATCCCCACAGTAGAGCTCTGTATGACAGAGATATGGCCAAAAGCTTGCACTTTGCTTTCTCTGGTAGAAAGCCGTTGCACCATAAGGAGGTACACGTCTGTCAATATATGTTTATTGCCCTCCTTTCTTTTCCATATTAATGTTGTGCGCTTGCCTTGTTTTTTTTTTTTTGGATCGAACTAATTTCTTCGTTTAGCCCTGCAATTCTTTAAGCAATTGAATTCGATTCGTGCTGCCAGTTACTCGCTAATATTTCTTCTGTGAAATGGCAAAGCGAAACAAGGGCCAATTCTTGATCGATTGAATAATTGCGGGAATAGGGAGCAAAATCTGGCGATTCTAATTAAAGACATTGTGGTCGCTTGCATTTGTGTTTCATACGATCATTTTCACTCTAGATTCCCAACCTATTCGGCAATATTTGATGTTCTGTCTCATTGCAAGCAGGGAACGAACGAGCCAAGTGAATGGAGAAGACGATGGCAATCTCAGATTTCAGAGTTGCGAGTGAGGAGCATCGATCGAGACTTAAGAAAAAATGGGTCCTCCTCCTCCTGGGGATCAAGAATGAGAGCACAGGCAGCAAACAGCCAGTAAGATCAGTCAGTCGTATGACATAACACGCACTCATTTCACTTTGGTTGCCTGGATGGATTTGATGGGATGACGAATTTGACTTTTCGAGTCCTATTCTGTTCCTTCCCTTGAGCGGGTCTTCTAGATGATGTGGTCCCAACTTACCTGACCGTGTGTATCTGAAGTCCACGCAGGAAAACCAGGTTGTTAGCCTAAAATTCTGGATCAGGATTTTTCTTCTTCCTTTTTTTTTTTTTTTGGGAGGGGGGGGGTTAGTTTTGGAGGGCAGTCTGTGTAAATCTACGATATAGCATATAACACAATGTATAATACTTCGGGAACTTAATAACATTAAACATTAGTTTATGCCCTTTATCTTGGGAGCTCACTTATTTCCTAGGCTTCAGAACTTTATGGTCTGGTGATCATACAGACACAATTTCAGGGTCAGCAACCTTTCCCCCTCTTTCTCGCCGTTTTTTTTTTATTATTTAATTTTTCATGCAAAATTAGTTGAAGGTTACATATCCCCACCGAAAGCCCTCGTAAGGGCTTAAAACTAAAGATCTCTAAATATAAATTTCTAAGATTTAGACTCAAATTTTGCACATTCCCTTACCTAGTAACCATAATCTTCATTATCAAAAGAAGAAAAGAAAAAAAGAGAGAGAGAGAGAGAGAGAGAGAGTAATCTTGATTTAGAAACACATCGATTGCTTGCTAGCCAACAACCCAACAAAGGACGCTTGTTAAATTTACAAGATAAAATCGCACTTATACTAAAAGGTATACCATCGCATCAATTGGCTCCCTGTAGATGATGTGATCGATATTGGCCCACATGGAAGAAAGAGACACCCATCGATTTCGTTTATTTATTTAAAAAAAATTAAAAAAAACAAAACTAAGTATCCCTAGTGCAGATGCTTGTCCGAAAATTTCCAATTGCAGTTTGCCAAAGCGTGCATGCAACGATGAAAAGGAACCTTTTTTATTGTATTGTAGGTTTGAAGTTTTGAACAAAGTAAGAAAGTACCGGGGGCACAATGAAGTGGGTTTCTACATGCAGAGGTGGTATTAGAAACAAGGCCCAGCGGCTACATGAGCCATCAGTGGACTCGCCCAGCCTTAAGTCTTCTTCTAGAAACCAGGCCCGGCAAAAGCCAGCAATAATGTGCCCCCAATGCCCAGTCCCTCTTTTAACTATCAATCAATCCATGTAACCGGCGAGTACGGAACGGAGAAAGAGAAAGATACTCAACAATCTCAAATCTACAACACAGCACAACACAACAGAAGCAATCAAGTCATCAACGTTCAACAGTGGTTTTGATCTGATCTGGGCAACTCTGAGAGAGAGAGAGAGAGAGAGAGTGGACGAGAGAATGGCTGCCAATTTCTGGACATCCTCTCACTAGTAAATTCTATTATCATTCATTAATTTCTGTTTTCTTTCTTTGCCTCTTTGCCTTTTGCTTCATTGGTTTTCGACCAAATTTTTGTTCTTTGCCCGCGCGCCCGGATGGTTGCGTGTGTGGATGCGTGTTTTTTTTTTTCTGGGTTTTTTGCTGGGTACAGCAAGAAGCTATTGGAGCAGGAACAGGTGGATGTGGTGAACCCACTGGACAAAGAGAAGGGCATAACTCTTGAAGATTTCAAGCTCATGAAGTGGCACATGTCCAATTGTATGTGCTTTCTTTCAAAACTGTTTCCGTTGCTATCACTTTATCCTTATAATTTTGTCCTATTTTCTCAATTTAGCTTGCTAGGTTATGAAGTTATTTCACGATGGCTTGGTTTGGCTTTTCACGTTGGTTTTCTCAAGTATTCGATGCTAATTTTTTATGTTTGCTATCGGTTTCTTTCATCTTAATGGCTGTATGGAGCAATCTTTTTTGGTTTTTCTTTTCGCTTGGCCTTTATTTTCTGCACATGCTTAATGTCTTTGGGTAATAAATTTGGTGACTGCTGGTACTTAGAGGGGCTTCTTGGTAGACATACGAGCATGTTCCTGTGAAAGCTGGTATTTGGCTTGAACTTGATCTTTCGCAACTCAATTCCTATAACAATTCGGCGTTATGATGAAAAAGCCTTTTGATTTCTTTTTCCAGCCGATTTTGTTAGGAATTAATTTTATTTCGCAGGCCACTTAGGTATTTATTCACTTTAAGTAAAGTTTTTTTTTTCCCCAACCATGATCTTCTGTCTGGTGCCAATACCCTTCTCTGAAAGATGTTTGTCTACGATTCATCATCTTGACAGTTAATTTCCTTTTTGAATTTGTTCAGATATATGGAAATTGGCTCAACAAATCAAAGTGAGACAAAGGTTTGATCATATTCTTGGTAATATGTTATGTGTTTTCTTTTGTCTAAACCATTATCAAGTTTTGAGTATTCCCAGTTGTGTTGATCACCTGCAATTAAAGATGTTTTCAGCATTCATCCTTTTTTATTTTGTGTGTGTGTGCACGTGCGTGCACACATGTGTGTGTTTTGTACTTGGCTGCTTTGGAATATATTTAACAATGGACAGCTCTAAATCCTCAAGTAGCTTGGGACTATGGCATGGTTAAGTTGAGATATGAATTAAGTGGAGCAGTAGAAAATATAAAACAAATGATTTAGTTTTTTTTTCCCCATTATTGATTTATCCATCATAGAAACATTATCATTTATTAGTGCCTGTTTCATCTGTTGGTTGGGACTTCAGGGTTGTGGCTACTGCTGTTGCATATATGACGTGTTTATACCAGGTAATTTGCTGATGTAAGTTTGACTAACGTTTTGGAAGTGCCTTGTCACTTTCTTTGTTTTTCTGGTCACTTTTACTCAAGATTCATGCCTGCTTTTTCAATCTTTGAACTGGACATCCACAGAATTAATCTAGGAGTTTGGGCACTGTCGTAGTTTCCTGGCTGGTGGTGTGGTTTTGTATTACATATTCTCTTATGCTCATGACTACTTCACTGACCATTTCTGTGCATCCAGAACCATTTCTTATGCACATTGTGGATCTGGAAGCATTGTGTTGAAACCACTCATTCTGAGGTCAAATTTGTTATCATTCACCAGTCTTGATTTCTCATGTTTTCAGAAGGAGTATGTCACAATATGATCCACGCCTTGTGGCGCCTACCTGCTTGTATTTGGCTGCAAAAGCAGAAGAAAGCACAGTGCAGGCCAAGCTTCTTGTGTTCTACAGCAGAAAATCATGTAACTGCCTGTGAATGGCAATTTAAAACATCAATCTCTGGCCTTTTCCATTCCATTGAGTCCAAAAAGTATTTCTAATCTGCCACTTCTGTCTCACAGATCCTGATGAAAAATATAAGTATGAGATCAAGGACATACTTGAGATGGAAATGAAGGTTTTGGAAGCTCTTGACTACTATCTAGTTGTATTTCACCCTTATCGATCATTATCTCAGTAAGTAAAGTTTTTATCTACATTTTTTATGCATCTGAACCACAGTTTAATTTTTGTACCTCCTCCATGCATCTGGTACTAATATAAGTTCTATGTGTTTGCAAGTATTCAAGTTGATCTATTTATGATCTGCTGTAAGTATTTTTTCAAGTACCTTGTTTTGACAAACATTTTATGCTTTCTTGTATTGGGTTAGGTTGTTGCAAGATGCTGGCATGAATGACATTAATATGATTCAATTATCTTGGTAAGAGTCCAATCTCAAGGTTCTTCTAACTTTTGCACAATGTCATCTGGGACCTGGGATATATGTTTTACACAAGTTGCATGCTACACTATTTCTGCTATTCACAGTTGCATGAGCTCAGAATCTCAATTTGTGACATTTGTAGTCACCATTTTGGTTTAATTCTGCTGATATAACTTGTCAAACCTTGCTTTCCACTGGGGAGAATGAAAGCACCGACAAGCTTTATTGCACATGCATATTTAGATGAAGCTTTGTTTGTCTCCATAGATTCTGGCACCTCAGGTCAGAAGTCCCTCTACCTAATTCAAATGGCTGATAAAAAATCAATTAATGCCAGTCTTTTTCAGTACTGGATAAGAATGCACCAACAAACATAAAATATTTCTGTGCATGGGATGGTTGCTTGATGAAATGCATATAAATATTGTGCTGCTATATGAACCTTCCTCACTCCCCCACCCACCCAGCCCATTTTTATTTAACTACTGGTTAGAAAGCATTTGTGTTCTGCTATAATACCTCATCTATGATTGGTTGGAATTAATGTAAATATCTTGAGACATACAGGGGACTTGTGAATGATACCTACAAGATGGACCTCATTCTTATACACCCTCCACATCTGATTGCTTTAGCTTGCATATACATTGCTAGTGTGCAAAGAGAGAAAGATATAACTACTTGGTTTGAAGAGCTTCGTGTCGACATGAATGCAGTGAGTTCTCAAAGCTAAATATTCTATTTGCATTTTCTTTTTGCCTTTTCTATGATGGACTTCATGGAAATTTTAAGTGCCATAATAATAGTTTGTTTTGCTTTAAATTTGATGCTGGAGTTTAATGAATTGCAAAAAAGGCTTCATCCTGTTCATATTTTGGCAGGTGAAGAATATCTCAATGGAAATATTAGATTTCTATGAAGGCCACAGATTGATCACGGAAGAGAGAATCAATGCTGCCTTCAGCAAACTTGTTTTGAAGCCCTAAATCATCCAAGCCACTTGAGATTCCTCGGATGCTCATTGTCCAGAGGTGTAGGGTTGGGGGGATTCTCGAACTTGCTCAAGTGTTATTCAGTTTCTTGACATTACAACTTTGTTATAGTGGACTGGTCATGAAAGCAATGGAAGTGACATTGTCAGCAGCTTGAAGCCTGTTGACTCTTTGGCAGAGAAGGGGCAAGAGAAAGTGGTGTTTTCTGCAATGGTACAATTTCTTCATGGACAACAAAGGAGACCCTGGAGAGTTTGGACGGCCTTGCAATTTGTCTGTCTTTCCATATCGCTACCCTAAAGGAGCTTATATAATTCGGTTTCATTCAAGAAACAGTGTGTAACTTAATGCATTTGATGTAACATCAGCTATATTTTGAATGAGTTTGATACAGAAACGGTGGCTGCTTTTCATTGTTGATGGTGCAATGCAAGTGCTGTAGTTGTATGACACCCTTGCATTAAGCTGGCTAGGATGTAACTTTTTTTTTTCTGGTGTGGATTGAATGCGGCAATTGCGCCGAACAATTTGCATGCAAACGATAAAGCAAGACGGGAAGGTAGAGAATTCGGGTTCAAAAATGTAAATTCATTTCCGAGTGTTCATTTTTTCCAGTAACGCGATTGAATCCAAAGCCAAAGATTTGCTTGTTGAAGTAGGTGGTTCAATCATTTACAACTCCTACGCGCAGCAAAACAGCAGTTCCAATATGACAAAAGCGACTCCAAACTCCAAGGATTAGGGTTATCCAAAGTGATTTGAGTACAGGCCTACAGGAAGCCATCACGGGCACGGGTAAAATTCCTGGAGACAAGACAACTAGTGAGCTTAAAGAAAGTTCCATCTTGATTCAAACCGTGTAGGAGAACAGTTGTGCTTGTTCGCCTAGAATAACACCGAATCCGCGTACATAGATCGATGATTTGCTTAATGCTTTGCGCATTTAGTGCCTCTAAGATCTCCACCTAGCATTTCTCCTTCCTCTTAGCCTGCTGTTTCTCTGCCCAACACAACACATGACAGCATTGAAAAGTAGAGTAACGTCTTGCTGCGAGGACTGAGGACATTGGTTAGTTTTTTTTTTAATTGTAACATAAGAAATTTAGAAGGAAGAAAAGCCAGTGTTACCTAATCTCCTCTTGGCCTCGGATCTTGCAAAGAAGTCCCTCCATTCATCGGTTAAAACAAAAACTGGGTCCTCCTCATCCCCTTCTCCCGCCTCTTCGAATCCATCGTACCCCTGCTCTGCCGATACCCTACTGGCCAAATAATAATAATAATAATAATAATAAGGGCAAATACAAGTCGAAACTCATTACTCATCAGAATTTAAAAAAAAAAAAACAAAAGTGAAAGCAGCAAAAGAACAAGCAGGTTTAAAGAAACCTACTGGTCACCAGGAGAAACAGAAGACCATTGGTGGAAATTTGCCTCCAAGCTCAAATCTTTCTGCGACGGATAAGAACCAACAGGAGGGACCGTGTTTTGTGGAGTAAGTGGAGGAAGCCCCGTGCACAATCGGGGATGACGGCCATTACAATGGTGGTGATGATGGCGGCTGTGGCGAGAGCAGAATTGATGGGGGTGATGATGATGGTGATGGTGGCGGCACTGGTGGTAGCAGTGGTGGCGGCGGCGGCAGTGGTGATGATGGGGGAGAGGAATTGAACATGGAGACCACGCCTTGACTGTGAACGAAGGCTCCATTTTTGGCCAGCGGATTTTATTTTTATTTTTATTCTTATTCTTTATTTTTTTGATCAGCATGCGGGCCTTAAGCCAGGAAAGGAAAACAAAGAGACCTATATAGTCAACTATATTCGCACGGGGGGGCTCATTCGTTTGTGTATTAGTTTAATTGGGATGAGAGCCCTGTCTAAATGGCCCACTGTATCTCAACTGGACTTGAGTCACTTTAGATTTCTCTCCCACGATAATTGGGCGGAATGCCATAAACCATTGGCCCAATCAATCTCGTTCTCAATCCTATGGACTTCACTCCAACAGCAATCTAAGCCCAAAACTAGTTGCAATTGGACCTCATACTTGGGCTTCTCATTTCGGTCAGGGAATCGAATTTAAATTTATTCTTTTAATTTAATAATCATCAATATAATTCTAGCCTTTAGTTATGTAAATAATTTTTCGATTAAAAGAATAATTTTAATTTTAAATTATCATTTTTGATATGGTTCTTGGAAGTTTTCTGCCAGCGATGGATGGCGATGAGGGCGGCATGGTAAGCTAAAAGATTGAGGAATCCACAGATGCTAAGGTATCTTTAAAGTGCAAGTTTTGACCTCACCTCAAGAACTGAGATGCATGAACATCAGGGAGGGTCCAATTTTTCAAAGTAGATATTAAATTAAAATTTTAATTTTTGTGACCTACTCGATGATAATTATGGGTGTCACCAGCGCATGCGAACGAAAGGGACAGGAATACCAACTAACAAGCGTTTGTCCCCCTTGACAGTTTGTAGTTTGGCTTTTCCTTTTGTCCATTCAAGCCTTCGCGAGTAAAATCAGGGCCAATCACCCCTAGTAATAGAATGTCAACAATCTTTCCACATTCCCTAGTTCCAACAACCTTCCATCGCAGTCAATTTTCACTCCCCGCAGTAGAATGCGAGCAATCTTTGCTATGTATCCTTTTCCAGTTTCCATCCCTCCAGTTGCGTGCACTGACCAATAATATACCTTTTACCTGCTTTTCATGTTATGGAATTATGCTTTGTATACAGTCATAAATCATAATCTGTATAAAGTCATTTATTGTCAGGCCAAAAAAAAAAAAAAAAAAAACACAGAAGGCAGTCACGAAGCTCATGGCACAAAGCTGATCTATCTACTTTTGATTTCCCCATTGTTTTGCTTTGCTTATTTTCCAGGTAGTCTTCCATAAAACACACTGAAAAAAGAGGGTCAAGTAAGTCTTCTGTTAGCCTTCGCGTTTTTCACAGAAGCCTGATGGCCTGGCCTGACGTTTCATTAGATCAAGGGGACATTCCTGAAAGAGGGTCATCCTCTTCAAACTAACGCAGGCTTCTTTAAACTTCATGCCACCAACTCATCTCTTAATAAAAGGCCAAAAGAAAGAAAATTTCAATTTCACCAAATAAATAGATTTGGAATTTGTTTCCTTTATTTTACTCCTAGTCAAGTCAATAGGAAAGTATAACAACTATCGCATTCCTGTTGAGGTACTATAGAAGAATGAAGTGATGAAGATTACTTCCTTAACTTCCACAAAGGCACACTTGCGCCTATGTGGTGGGGGGGGGGGGTGTGCGTGTTCTTTTTGTGGGTTGCTGTAGCCGCCAGGCATTTATTGCTGACACGCTTTCCTCTCACGCAAAGTCCTTGGGGTTAGGCTAGCTTAGATGAGCGGAAGCAGCCATATATATCAACCCCATAGGCCACCAGACGTTCAATAGTTGACCCATTGGCCCACCTGATGGCGATGCTCTTTTTTGATTCTTTGGCCCTAAACAAGGGTGTGGCCGATCACCAAATACCGCCAAACAAAACCGCCTTCGCCCCCCACTTCCCGTTTCCTAAATTTCGAGCGGAAGAGAAAAAAAAAATAAAAATAAATAAATATATATATATATATATAGAAAAAGAACGAGAACAAAACGACGAACACACGCACACGCACCGGTTGGGGTGGCGGAGCAAACTTTGCAGGAGTGCAGTGACCCCAGATCCTTGTGCCTCCCGTTACAAAAGCCACGGAGAAAGGGTGATACTGTTGGGGATGGGCCCACATATCCACGTGGGCAAACTTAAAAAAGTAAAAGTTACAAAAAGTGCGCAAGAAAGAAGCGAATTTTTTTTTGATTATTTGTTAACAAAGAATTAAGGAAGAGTATTGGGATACACTATCCTATTTATAGTTGTTTAATTTAATATATAATGAGAATATCACAAATATGCAATAAAGATTAAGCAATATCCGTCAGCTTCAGGTTCCCAAAAAGAAAAAAAAAATAAATAAATAAAAAGATTTAAGAATATGTTATTTGGACATTAGCTCCATTGCGTCTGTTATATAATAAAAATACAACCTAAAATAGACGGGATCCACACATTTCAAAGATCAACGGCTACCCTACGTTGCCTCATTCTCCTCCTCCGCCTCAGCCCGTCTCCCTAGCCTTTTCTCTCAACCCATAAAATTCTTTTCTTTTTCTTCTTCTGAGTGCCTAAGGTTCTTCCCTCTCCTTTCCCATTGAATATTTTCTTGTTTGTTTTTCTCTCGCTTTTGGTCTTCTAATGATTATATTTGGTTTGTCTTTGATTCCTCTGTGTTTTGCATCCGGGTTCCTCAAATTTTGAAACTTTGTCATTGAATCGTATCTGGGTCTCTGTTTTTTTTTTTTAGGGTGTAAAAATTTGGTTTTTGATGGTTGCTGGTCATATTCTCCGCTGCTCTAAAAAAAAAAAATTGAGCTTTTCCTTTGATTCATTTTTCGATTTTCCTTCTTGGGAAAGCGATTTGATTCAAGTTTCCTATTTTTATTTTTATTTCTGTTTTCTCTATGATCTGGGCTGGTGTAGTTGGCGGGGTTTGTCGTCTGCCAATGGGCGCTTTGAATGAGGGGCACTATGATGTCGAGGTTGAACATGGACTGAACCTTGATTGCCTTGAGCTTGGATTCGAAGGGGAACCAGAGACTTTTGTCATTGAGGACGCTGTGAAAGTTCTATTGCAAGGCCTTGGCCAGGATATCAATCGGGAAGGTCTTAAGAAGACTCCCTTACGCGTTGCCAAGGCATTTCGAGAAGGAACCAGAGGTATTTGTTCTCTACGCTTTACTTAAGTGGCTCGTCTTTTGATTCCTACTTGCTGGTTGTCTCGGCCTCACTTTCCCCGGCCCTTTTCGTTTGAAGTTATTGTTAGTTACGTTTGTCAGTTTGCTGTTTTGGTACTATGTTTATCTGGGTGTTTAAATTTGCTAAGTCGCTCGATTGACATTTACTATGTTCGTCTCTAATCTAAAGAACCAAAAGTACTTGCCTTTGCGGGCGATGTTTCTAAGTTAAAAAGAATCAAGATATACAGATTTAATTGGACTAGCAAAATGGATGTGACACGGCTTGTACTGACTGCTTCTCCTGGATGATGATTTAGTTGGAAATTCGTAGGGTCAATTCGAACTTATTATAAGCTGTGGATTGCCTTTTCAGGTTACAAACAAAAGACAAAGGATATAGTTCAGGGTGCTTTGTTCCCTGAAGCTGGTTTGGATAATACAATTGGTCATGCATGGGGAGCCGGCGGACTTGTGATTGTTCGAGATCTTGACCTGTTCCCATATTGTGATTCTTGCTTGCTTCCCTTTCATGTTAAGTGTCATGTAGGTTATGTCCCCTGTGGTCAGAGGGTTGTTGGATTAAGCAAGCTCTCTAGGATTGCAGATGTTTTTGCAAAACGGCTCCAAGACCCACAGCGTCTAGCAGATGAAGTCTGTTTAGCTCTGCACCATGAGATCAAGCCTGCAGGTGTTGCTGTTGTACTCCAGTGTTTTCACATCCATTTTCCTGTCATAGAACCATTCTTTCTTGAGTCCAATCACCAAGCATGGTTTAAGGCAACAGTTTGTTCAGGATCAGGTGTTTTTGAAGATGAAAATCCTGATGTTTGGGGAGATTTTATGAGTCTTCTGAAGTTAAGAGTTACAAGTGTAGATGATATTTTTAGGAAGGACTCTATAGAGCAATGTTGGTGCCCATTCCAATCTTCCTCAAATGCTAAAATTTTATCTGAGATGGGACCACCCAACCCAGGGATGGTTACTGCAGTGGTTTCAATCTTAAGGTCCTTGGGTGAAGATCCACTTAGGAAAGAGCTCGTTGGAACTCCTAGTCGTTTTGTGAAGTGGTTGATGAATTTCCAAAACACAAATCTGGAAGTTGCATGGCTTTGTCTGTGGTTGCATTGGGTCCCTTAAATCTAAGGGGGAAACCAGCCTTAGTAAAGAACACTTGCATTCTGAGTTGAATATGTCGTTCTGGTCTCAGTGCGAACATCATTTGCTTCCTTTCTATGGCGTTGTGCATATTGGGTACTTCTGTGAGGAAGGATTTGACCCTATTGCTAAATCACTTTTGCAGTCAGTAGTGCATTGCTATGGTTTCAAGCTCCAAGTACAGGAAAGACTTACCAGACAGATTGCTGAGATGGTTTCATCAGTCTTAGGTGGAGATGTGATGGTAGTTGTGGAGGCTAATCATACTTGTATGATTTCTAGAGGAATTGAGAAGTGTGGAAGTAGCACAGCAACTAGTGCTGTTCTTGGCCGATTTTCAAATGACCCTTCTGCGAGGGCCATGTTTTTGCAGAGCATCCCAAACAATGCCACTTCTAGAGGTTCATGATTCTCTATGATTCTCTCATAAGCTTTGCTAATCAAATTTTCAAGGACCTTTTTTGGCTGAAGTTTAGCTTTGGAAGATTAAGGAATTCACAACTCAGAAGGGGTAATATAATTCGTAACCCAAAAATTTTTATTTATTCTATGTATTTTACTTGAGCCTGTAGCATAAACACCCCAGATGAAATTTCAGGGACCGTTCAATTCTTTATGTTTGGTTAATCATCACAAGTTTTCTCCCATATATTTGACTGAATGCATAGAATAAGAAATTTCTACTCACACTCCTCGGTTGTTACTTGTAGTCAGTTCTTGATGCAATGCAGTTCGGAACTGGAAGATTGTTGTGTTGGGGTTGAGATACGATGTTTTCTAGATCCACCGAGACGTTCAGCTTGAAGTCTTTAGGCGAGAGGTGCCTGTATCGCCTGATCTCTGGTTCAAGCGTTCGGCTGGCTGCCTAGCAGACAATTTGGACATAATCTTGGAAATAGAACGTTCCAGCTTTATGGGGTTGAGCGCTGAACCGGAGTAAGAAGAGTATATATCCGAAAATTAGATATCTTGAAACAGGCTGTATCTTTTGAGGAACAGATCTGCTTCCATATGAAGTCTGGAAACAGAAACAGGAGCTGCGCATGAATACTAATCCGACCACATGTGTCTGATGGCACGCCGATCTACTTCAGGTTTCGATTGGAATTTAGTAGCACAAAAATTCTTGGCATATAGAACATCGCAAATACAATCACAAAGAGTGCAAACAAGAAAGCACGAGCTTGATGGGAAGGAAGAATCTTCGGCACCCCCGCAAGCAAGCTGCACCTGTCCGTGCTTCTTTTCGGGCGCGAAAGATGAGCTATGTAAAAAACCTTGGTAGGCGGACAATGAATAACCATACCAAGACCAGGCCGCTTGTGAGAGTTCATGCCTTTCCAGCTTTTCCTAGTCGATAAATACTTCAATCATGAAAGAGACAAACAGTAGTATGATTGATCTTTTTTTTTTTTTTTGAGAATAATGTAAGTTTCATTGTCTTCCCAGTTTCGCCATGAAAATTATTAGTTCTTCGATGTAGTTAAACGGAAGAGAGACGCTGTCCACCGACCCACGGGGCATACATTGGGGGCTTGCCAGCTCATCTATTGGCCCAGAATATTTGAGCACGGTGGAATTTGGTTACTTAAGGGCAGAGAGTTACAGGCTTCTTGTAGCACGATCCCTTTTTCTTATTCACTTGGCAAAGCTTTTGCAACAATGAGACACCACGTGGGTTCTGTTGCACTACCATATTTCCTGAACTTGCCTACGTTGAAATCCTACAAACCTGCCTACTCCTCCCCATTTGTGCAAATTATCTGAAAGGCAGGGAAGAAAAAGGACCGATGGGAGACAGCCTAAAGGCATGACTTGCCGCTTTTTATTGTGCCCACTAACATTCATACATATCGGGTATGCCAATGCCATCCATCATGAATACAAATCAAAACTGCGTGTCTCTGAAACACACATCCACAGATTCTATAATCTCATTTTACTACGTCTTTAAGCTCTAAACTACAAGAATCAAAGTAACCATCTAAATACTATTAGCTTAACCCCCATCCTTCCCCACTCTCCCTCTCTCTTCAACTCTTGGGGAACGTATAAATGTGGTTTTACAAATTTGTTCAACAAAAATCCGCCCCCATCATAAGTCTTCAAGAATGCACCAAAAGTGGTACATTTAGGCAAGTATCTGTTTCCAACACAAATCACTTCCAGGACAAGAAAATCAAATGCCACTAGCACGATAAAGATAAGAACTACTCTTTCCTGTAACTTCAAAAATGGTCTGAGCTAAATGCCCAAGAGATGATGATCGGCAATTTTGGACCAGGAGCAACCCCTGGATTAGTGAAGCAGTAACAAGATGATGACTCGAGTTCCCAGCAAATAGCATACCAGCCTGGAAGACCAATGGAGGCTGATAGTCATATCAGGGGGTGGTAGGAATTGTCAGACTTGTCCATTTTATAATGTATCAGTAAGGAATGACATATGGAAGAGCCAAGATGTCTGCAGAATCTATCTGTAGAGCTTCAGCCCAGACTTGCTGTGTTCCATCCAAGCCAGGAAAACTATTGTCGAGCTTCTTTGACTGCAGATGATTACTGCTGGAGAGCCATTCCTGACCACTGCAATCAGGTAGTCTATCCAACTTAGGTACAGAAAGTATGTGACTCAGGTACTTTACATCAGGATGTTGTGGTTTTGTGTATGTTTCACCATTCTTATTAGCTGTTATATTAGCAGAAGATGGCCTTGTTGGGTATGCATCAAGCCGTGGGGCTGCCATCAAACCATTAACCATGTGTTCCTTGACATCCACTCTATGATTATTTGCTGGCCCCAGCTTCTGGTTTGCAGGCTGAAGAGCAGTTTGGCATGACTCCAACTTCCTTCCATTTTCAATGAAAATGTTAGAGGAAGAGATAGGTCTCTGAAATTTGTTGGGCCGGCGACCATTGTCTGTCAAAATGTTAGAAGAACAAGGTAAGCTAATATGAAGCTAAGACAGCGGAAACATAAAATTCCATTTAACACTCCCAACAGCGCCCCACCCCCTGCTGGGCGGGCATGGGCACCCCACCCAACTACAAAAAATCTTCTGCTTCTATCTTTTCCAACCTCCTCTCTTTCAACAAAGGGGTTCTATATTTGGTAGCCTCAAATCAATGAGCACAAGTTGGGATTAGATTTTTAGTTAGAAATACTCGAAGAGTGGAAACACATACCATAAAAATGCACCAAAGAGTATGTGAATTGCTTCTGGACCACATGACACCTATATGCATATATTACAATATATGGTGGCAAAAATGTCTTTAGAAAAAGTCCACTTGATTGATAGAAATAGAGGTTCCACTTTCTGATTATTGTACAATACAGGAAAGGACTCACCAGCTATATATCCATTCATCTCCACCTCCTTTCGTTTGCCAAGTTTTCCCTCACTAGCATAACTCGTGCTGCTCAACTCTAAAGGGTCTGGGGTCTTGATGATCCGGAAATCTAGTGAGTCATGGCCACTTTCTTTTAGTTGAGGACTACTTTCTTTTACTTTAAGTTGTTCTTTAGTTGGCTCAGTTATCTCTCTCGCTTTCTCCTCCCTTTTCTTTTCTTTATCCTTTGATTTTTTATGCTTCTCTTGATCTCTGTGTTTGTGTTTATCATCCTTATTATCGCTTTTGTTGTGCTTACTCCTCTCCTTCCCTTCCATCTGTTTCTCAGTCTCCTCCTCCACCAATCTGGCAATTCCTTTGATTTTCTCTTGATCCCTGCCAGAGAAATTTTGACCATATATTTTCTCCACATTTGTGTCAATGTGATTTTTTTGTCCATTGGCCTTCCTATGATCTTCATTCTTATTCTTAACTTTCTCTTGTTCCCCAACTTGCTTTCCAGTACTGCCATCCACTTCCTTTCCTGGCAGCTCTGTTCTTCTATGGTCCGTTGCAGCAATCCTCTGAATAGGCTGGCTTCCAGTTGCTTTATCGTCCTCCCTGATTCTTTTGGCCAACTCCAGCACATATCTAGAATCCTTGATCTCTTTGTCCCGCAGACTGTTCGAACCAATATTCTCTCCATTATGTAGCCCAGGCTGCCCTTCAGCACTCTTCTCATCAAAAGTTTGGTTTTTCAACTTATCCCTGTCCTTGTCTTTGTGCTTCTCTTTTCGTTCCTTCTTTTCCCTATGTTTTTCTTTGCTCTTATCTTTTTCCTTTTTACCCTCTCTCTTTTCTTTATCCTTCTTCTCCTTTTTGTGCCTTTTCTCCTTGCGCTTCTCCTGAAATCATTCCAATTAAAAATAAACCAAACTTATGGGTTGAATGAACACAAGCACAGGGAGATCATGAGTAATGTAAAGATTATGACCAACCCCATCTTCACATTCCAGCAACTATTAATGAAGCCTAAACTTGAGGATGTAGATACACCCAGTAAGAAAAACAACCTTCAGAAAAAATAAAATTGGGCTCAAGAGAATTTGTCTGGTTTAAGACTTTTTAGGCAGTCTTCGAGCATGACCACAGCCTAGCAGCCAACTTTACTTTCCATATGATATATTTGCAAACAATGCCCTTGAGATTGAAAATGCAAACTCCGACAAATAATAATTACATATCCAAAAAGAAAAGGGTAAAGCTCACAACATATTGAACAATTAACAATAAAGCATGTCTCTGGGTGATATTTCCACTATATTCCGCTATATAAAGGTGATAAGGTCAAACAAGGCTTCTGTACTCTAATTAAGAACCAACTGATGGAATTCATTTTATCTCTTACGAGTAGCAATATAAAAACATAAAGAACAATGACACAACTGAGATATCACCCAACCAAAAAGACAGAGAGAGAGGGAAAGAGAGAGATGCAATTCTTGGGTGCAGTGCCTTGGGAAAGAAAAAAAAAACTAATTACGAGAAGATTTGAATTCTCCTTCTATTGCAATGTTCTCAGGAAATCAATTGATTCATGGACATAGGCAATCAAACTGAAGCAACAAGAGAGATGTTAAGGCCTCACAGCACCAAGCAACAAAGCCTATTTAGTTTTACTTAAAAACTCCCTTGTGGTGAAAATTAATGCATAAGGAGACATTAACATATTGACAGTTGGACACAAATACTCTGATCCATGTTGAGCTCCATGCAAACTGTGCACTTATTCTAGAAGTCCTCCAAATCCCTTTACCCATTAAAAGCAAGAGAATATAAGAATGGGAGAAAAACTAAAAGCCTAGACAATCTGTTAGTGATTTAGCCAAAATTTTCAAGTCAAGTACATTAGAAAGATGTATAACACAAATTAAATAATACCAAATATTTTGATGAAGATAATCATCAAAAGAACAGCTAAGAGAACCATCAACAACCCCAGTACAGGAGAACCAGCTTGCATGATAATTGCAGACACATCTGATAGCATAGGAAGGTGATTAAAACCTATGGTACCACCACAACAGGTATGTTGCAGTTGTTTCAATTTGGGTCTCATGTATAGAATGTCTCAGTACATGAGGCTCCCATATTGTAGATTTTGTGAAATGGTCAAATATATGCAATCTTATCCCTATTTTTGAAGAGAGATTGTTTCCATGAATGAAATATTAAATCTAAGTTATTCAGAAATTGTAGGCTGGGATATGGCAGTATGTGTGATGTAATTTTTTTTGCATATTTCTACCTACTTTCTCAACTACACACTTTTTGAATTTGATAGCCTAACATCCATAATGAGAATGCTATATCTCAGACTTTAATTATATCTGCATGTCAGTCACCAATATTGGTGAGTTTCCAAACACGCATTTGACATGAAACCACAAAGCATCTAAAATGGGAATACTCTATCTCAGATTTAATTATATCTGCATGTCAGTCACCGACATCATTGAGTTTCCAAACAGGCATTTGAACTAAAACCACAAAGCATCCAAAATAGGAATGGTATATCTCAGACTTTAATTTTAATACCAGTGGGATTCCAAATACGTATTTGACCTAAAACCACAAAGCAAACAAACAACCTGCAATAAGTGCAGGTATGTACAATATGGAAATTTTAATGAAAGCAGCAGTATAAAACCCTGATCCACCTTTCATAAACTAGATAATATGGGTGCAGATCTCTATTATTGGGGCATTTGAGTGTCAATGTCACAAATCCTCTAAGAACCTAAGGTGAAAACAAAGTTAACGAGTAAAGTCCCCAAAAAAAAAAAAGCCTTAAGCTTGTATCATCACAGGAATAACAAAAAAGACAGCTTCTCTCTGCACTCATTAGCAGACCAAGTATACTCATGCAAAATACATTGCCATGTTGCGTATGCTGAACAATACATATAACCTATATTTAGGTCAGTCTCACAAGTTAGCTGGCAAGGTGAGTCTTGCAAACTAGCCAGCTTAGAAATGTGGCACTAATATAGTTCACCTAAAGGCCACAAAAACTCCAGGCTACCTTGTCTTCAAGAATTATTCTAGAAGATTTTGCAGAAGAATTCTGTTCCCTCTTGACATGATTTGGTCTTGTCCCCCTTGCCCCTTTTCACCCTGTAAAACAGTTTCAGTGGCTCCCTCAAGCAAAGAAAAATATAGTACCAGACATTCATGTTCAACAGCAATAAATACTTGTGAGTGTTCTCCACAAATGAGTAATTTTTGGCATCATTGTCTTGAATGGTGTTTTCAAACTCTGTATGTCTGCCCTTAAATTGTTACATGGTACCCTCCAGGGCATAAATCCACATGACATTCCCTCCTCTCAGATCCTTTAACATTCCCGTTTCTCACTTTGAATGGTTTAAGAGAAACTTCAAACTCCAGCATCAGCTTCCAAAGCTTAAATCACAACCAACCAACATAACATAAACACAAACAAGGTAATACTTGGCCAGAGAAGAAAAAATTGGAAAAGGACAGAGCTCAAGCAACCACTGGCAGTTAATAAAGATGATATATACACCTTTGCTAGCAAATCTGTGTCATCAACTGTAGCCTTCTTTTCATATCCCGGAGGCGGAAATGGAAAGCAGCGAGACATTGCACGTGATCTTGGAAACAACAAAGTGGGAACGATCCACCAAGCAAAAAGTTTCTCCTAGTTTCTTGTACTGTTGTTCCAACCAAGGAACGGAACACAAACTATTCTCCTGTCCATTCACCATGTCCCTGCAGTCATTTCCTGCTTGAAAATCACCCCATGGTTTTCCAATATCACCTCCCAAGCCACAATTCTCTCGTTCACAAATTAAGTCCAGGAACTTGCACTGAACAATCCCAGCTAGAACTTGGCCTGAAACAAGGAGTAAACAGAAGTCTTGAGTGCTCAATTATACCCTAATGGACAACAAACTGCCCCCGCTAATGTCCAGGAAAACAACAAGCCAATCAGGCCACATACACAGGAAAGATTTTTCAAATTAGCTGAACCTCCCAAGCAACCTGAGGCTGTATGTTTCCCACTGGACCGACAGAGATATCATAACCTGTGCATAAGCAAAAACAAATATAAGAGGCTTCCCAAGATTTAGAAATCGGTAATTCAACCCACAAATGCGACGCAGCCACGAACTTGTGTCTACTGTAGTGCCTCTATGTTTGTGTCCAAAGAAAATTCTGGGAAGCTCTCTTCTGCAGTCTCAATGTGCCGAAGCAAACCACAGCAACTGATCCCAAAAAGCTTCACTTTCTCCCAACTATAATATCAGAAGCTAGTTATACCATCCAATCCCCAGTTTCCCTGTATAAGGATTCTGAAATCTCCCTGATCATAACCCTAATATTTCAAAAACTGCAATTAGGGTTGATTCTGGTGACGATCTGATCAAACCCTAGAAAAGACCAGAGCAAAACAAAAACTTGCGTCAAGCACAGAAACCCACTTAATAAAACCCCCAAATTTCGACTTTCAAAGCCATCAGTAAACGAAAACACACAAAAAAGAAGTCAATTTTTGAAAAAGCAGCAAGCACTCAACTTTATTGGGTGAAAGGTATGAAGCTCTAATGCAAACAAAGGGGAAATTTTCCAGAGAAATCAATAAGGTTAACTTATGGAATCATGATTTTGTTCGTCTAGCATTGCGCAGGCAATGTGTGAGGAGAAGGATAAGATCCCAAAAACAGGAAAAGACTGGACAAGAAAAGGCCAAGCAAAAAACCAAAAAATAAAAAAATGAAAACTTTCTTGAAAGTGTTCTCTTTTCCTCCCTCTCTTTCTCCCTCTATCTCTCTCTCTCTCTCCCTCTCTCGCTCTCTCTCTCTCTCTCTCTCTCTCTCTCTATATATATATATATATATATATATATATACACACATATCAGCCTCTTCCTACCTGTCAGCTTATCTTTTTGTATGCATTTAAGGGTTTCTTGCTCTGTTCTCAGATCTTTTGTATCCAGAAATCTCAATCTATGTTGATATGGGTTTTCGTTTCGTTGAATGTTTTTTGGAAGGCGTGGGGGCTGTTTCTCTCTCTCCCTCTCTCTCTCTCTCCCTCTCTGTGAGTCCTCAGAAGAAACCCCCCAAAAAGTGGATAAATTATTAAAAAATAGGGACACATAGAGTATTGTCACAGGCTATTTATAAGGCGAGTAAAGTAAAGAGAGTCAGAGAGAAACGTGTCAGAACGAGCACACAGAGAGAGAGAGAGAGAGAGAGAGGGGGGGGGGGGAATTTTAGGCTGTTAAGCACTGTTGGCTCGGCCCTCCGATCTTATTATGATTATTATTATTATTTTATTATTTATATATATATACATATATAAAACTTTTTTTTTTTGTTTTGTTTTTAAACCCTCCCCAATTGTTGTTTTTTCTGCAGTTCTTCTGAATTTGGTAAACATTATTGCCTGACTGACTCATTTTACCATTCTTATTCTAAAACTAGCCAAAGTCAGTAAAAAGTGGGATTGCTTCCTTCAGAATCAGAACTTGGTATGGCAACATGGCATGCAACGGATGGTAGGATACTTACTTGGCATACTCTTATAGTCTTAAATAGCTTCGCTGTAGCTTTCCCATATTTGAACCTTGGAGCATTACCACCATAATTCTCCATGATTGCAATTTTCTAATCAAGCCCCCCCCACCCTTTAAAAAGAAAGAAAGAAAGAAAGAAAGAAAGAAAGAAAGAAAGAAAGTAATACGAATAACAATAAATTAGTGAATGGAGCATAAACCTAATAAATAAATGGAAACTTGCTGATAAAATTGTCTCGTATAATTAATAACAATTTTCTTCGGCCCCTTTTCATAGCGAAATCTTAGTAAATGTGACAGTATGAAGTGAATTTTTATCACTTTCATTTTCATACACACCATTGCATTGTATTTATTCATGTTGGTGCTTTTGCAAGTTGCAAACCATGTTGCCTGTGTTTATTGGGTGTGGGGGGGGGGGGGGGTTGCACTCTATTTCCAAAGCAGAAAAGTAAATCAAGGGGACAACGTAACCCACCCAACCCAGTCCTTCGATTGTTTAGGTAACCAGTGGCCCAAAGCATCCTTTTAGCTCCCAAGTTTTCTTTGTGGGTCATTTTCAGGACTCAAGAGAGAAAAACTCCAGTATGGTTTAGATCAACCTTAGGCTTAATTTTAACCAACCCAGCCAATCCTTGGTTATTTAGCCCAAACTTTCTTGCGCTACATCTTTTTCCTACTAGTCTTTGCCCAGGACCCAACTACAAAAGTCCGGTATGGTAAGAACAACCATAGCCTTAATCAAAACAGGTCCCCATTTAATCGATTTACGCACTATGTTTCCTTCTTGGTTTTCACGAGATTGGAGCCATTTGTCTAAGGCACTTCCAGTGTTAATTAGGAACTCGTTTTTAATTTTTCCCTCTTTAGGCTTTTGATTAGGACTTTTCTTTTTGAGTAATTTAATTAAAAATTTTATTAAATCATCAAGATTTTTAATTTGATTCTCCTTTTAGAAAAAAAAAAGAGAGATAAAATAATTCATAAATTTTAAATAGTAATTCAATTTGAACTTTTTTTTTACTTATATATTACTTTTTTTTTAAATTTTGAGTACATTATTACTTAAATAGTATAAATTAATAAAAAATTTAAAATTAAATAATGGCATAGTTTGTTTAGCCAGTTACTCCAATTAGATATTTTTTCAAATATTAGAATTTTTTAAATTTATTCTTAAATTTGAATAACTTATTACTTAAATTATAAAAATTATGTAAAATAAATAAATTTGAATAACATTAAAATCCATTTATGTAGTTATTCAAATTAGAAAAAAAATTTATTCAAATCCAATACATATATATATATATATATATATATATATATATAACTTTTTATTGAATTTTGAGTAACTTATAACTTAAATTATGTAAATTGCATGTAAAAGAAACTACATTTGAATGATGCTAATATTTATATAAATAATTACTTAATAAGAAGAGTAATAATGTTAAAAATTTCAATTTAATTTCTAAAAAAAATCATAAATTTGTCTATTTGCATTGAAACAAGAGCAAGCTTCTTCTTCTTCTTCTTCTTCTTCTTTTTTCATATTTTACTCACTTGTATAGTAATTTTACTTTTAAGGGAAGTCGATAACACTCATATTTTTTAACAGTAAACTTAACAAGCGCTTAAACTACAAATAGGATATTTGAGTCAAATGAATGGCGTCATTAATATTTTAAGATATCAAACAAATCAGATTTTGTGCGAACATTTCGGATTTCATAGAGATTCTGAAACGGCTATTTTTCACAAAATCCGTGGTGGCAAGTCAAAGGTCAACATAACTAGGAGGGCTTTTACGAGGCAAGGCTTAAACGGCAGCGTTTTTTAACCAAGCGTTTTTATTTGAGAGAAGCCGAGGAAGTTACTCGAGAAAACGACAGCGTTTGTCGGGGGAGACTTGTCCGCCTATTGCGTACATATAACAGGCACGGCGCGTCAATTGAAGGTAGCGGGCTAATGGCTGATGCTCTTTCAAGAATTTAAGCCCCCGCCGGCGCCGCCATCAAGGCTCTTGGACAATTTCTCTTGTTGGAGTATGAGTATAAAGGTCCTTTTTTTTTTTTTTTTTCTTGGCGTTTTCATTAACTTCTGCTCTTCAATTCTATTCTTCCCTCTTTTGGTGCAAAAATTTTTAAGCCTGTTTTGCTTTCCATGGGGCTTATCCCCTTGAGATTAAAATTTTCTCATCCGCTAGGCTCACCAAGACCTCTAAGATGTCTTTTCTATACTGAATGATGCAACCAAAAGGGCGTTTAATTTTGGGTTCCAGCTTTAGGATGGGTTATTAATAAGTGAGTGAATATTAGCTGCATCTCCGTCTTTTAATTTTTCCCGCTCCCAATCTTGGTTTGAGTTAATAGAAGATAGGTTAGTTGGTTACGGTTACAATGAACGTCAGGCCATGGGGCCAGCAGGCAGGAGCTATGGCAAATCCTTCGCTTCACGACGGAAACCAGAAGCCTAACTTAGCTGGGGACTCTCAGTCTACCACCTTTAACCTGATCTTCATGGGGCGGCTCAAACTCTTTGAATTTTCTAAATTCGTAAGTCGCCCATTCAAAAGTCTTTTTTGAGTTTTTTAAATTACGGGCATTGTAATATTGGTTTGAGCGTTTGAACCAGTGGCCACGCAAAACGTCGGACGAGAAACGTTCGTTTGTCTCATTCCCAGCTGGAAATTCAGGCTCAAGCTTAACGAGGATCAAATTAGCCTTCAAGAGTCCCTGCACCAAGATTTAGTAACCAGCCACTGGAGGGAGCATAAAAGGAAATTTGCGCTTGGGAAGCCACGGGGTGCGCCCCCACCCTTCCCCCCCCCCCCCCCACCTTTTTTTTTTTTTCTCCGGTTTTGGTAAAATACGCACATGAAAAAGTAATTCGCCTGATTTAGAATAATAATAATAATAATAATAGGCATAAACAATAGAGTAATTAACATTTTTAAGTGCGGAAGAAAAATAACTAGATGCGAATAAACACAGCAGTTGTAAATTACAGAAACTGCAAAAACCAAAGTCATAATTTACTAATGAAGAGCAGACCACTACGCATCAACTGCCTTGTACTACTGTGGATATACCATATCTTTCAACCTAGATAACAACCACCCGGTCCCAGAGCATGGTTACAGTGTACTTATTCTGCAGCATTCCGGATGGCATTTTCACCTAGGGCTCAACTATGATCTTTCCAGTAGCATGGCCATCGATGCTCTTTGCCCAAGCATCTTCAGCCTTGCTTAAGGGATGCTTCGAGTCAATCACTGTCTTCAGCTTCCCCTCGGATACCAGTTTAACAAGATAATCTAAGTTCCCACCTTTGGGGATCAGCAGCAGTGGCACCAGCTGCTTCTTGCAAAAAGTAAGTTTCTTTAGTGCAAAAGTCATCACAGAACTGAGCCCCGGAGTAATATCTATAACCTTCCCATTTTCACTCAAGTTAGGCTCAAAAGTAGACCAAGGAATGTTTGTTGCACAGTGGATCACTGCATCATACCTCCGACCAGACGGACTCTTCAGTGCTGCCCCATCGGGGTCCTTGTAATTGAGAACCTCATCAGCTCCCAAGCTCTTGACTAGTTCCATGTTGCGTGCCCCACAAGTTGCTGTCACATGTACATTTCCAAGTTTCGACAATTGAACTGCATAATGACCAACACCACCCGAGGCAGCAGTAATCAGGATGTTTTTCTGCTTGCCACTTCCATCAAGCTCAATGCCAGCAGACTGAGTGATAGCCTGGTGAGCTGTAAGCCCGGCAACTGGCAAGGCTGCACCTTTGGCCGCTGAAACTTCAACTGGCCTCATGACTGTCAAGCTCTCCTTCGCTACAGCATACTCGGCTAGTCCACCACCTTCCTGCGATTAGTGTTGCGGATCATATTCCAAAATTAAATTAAAATGCAAAAATGAAAATCTCAAATTAAGGTGTGAAATAACGAATCATCATCTTTGCCCTGGTACGTTCAGAAGCAGCTCACAAATGATGGCAACTTGAGAGAATTTACGGTCCCCACACCATGAAAATTTTCAATAAAATGCCATATTACAAAACCACAGCACATTGAGCATACAAACATCCAGTAAACATATACCATGGATGCTGGAGACAGAGTATCAGTCCTTTTGATGCCAATGATGTGGGGAACCTCCTAAGCATTATTTTCCAAAAGAATTGCAGAGATGGGTATAAATTTTTTGATCCAAAGAAATAATGAACTTTCCAAACATTAGCTGCTTGAATATATTACCATTCCATTAGAATATTGTTTTCTTCCAGAGCCCCTCACACTTCTTTTTTGCTCATCCACAATCATTGGCTTAAGACAATGACAGCTTTCACAAGACAATACATACTTGTAACAAACCATCCATAACTGTTTGAAAGAGTAGAAATAACCAACTTATGGAAGAGGGAAAAACAAGGCCAAAGACCAAAGTACTGAATGAGCACTTACAAGGTGACTAAGCATGGCAACAACTTTGTCACCGGTTTTGAAATTCTTGACTCCTGGTCCAATCTCTACAACCTCTCCTGCCACATCAGTAGCTGTTGCAACAAATAAGATTGTTTCGCTAAAGAGTCATGAAAAACAGGGAAATTCAAAAGGAGAAAAAGTTGTCATCATAGAAACACCATTGCCAATATCATGCTTTCAGCGAGGAATATAAATCAGATTTCCCATTGCTACTATTGTTGTGAAACAATTAACAAATAGAATGATAATTCTGCATCTGCAAATGGTTCAGGGCCATCAAACTTGAAAAGAAAATATTCTATAGTCTTGCGTGAGATGTCTCATTGACAATCGAAAATACCATCCAAACAGATTCTGTGACACAAAGCTCATTTTTTTATTATTTTTTGAGATAAATGCGCAAATTTCAGCTCCGAAACCAAAATACAACTCTGTTAGACACAGTTACAAGCAAATGCTAAAGGTTACCACCTTACCAGGTATGAAGGGGAACTTGCGAGGAAAAAGAGGACGCAACATGCCTTTCTGAGTCTTCCAATCAACCGGATTAAGACTAGTTGCTTCAATCTTTACCAAAACCTCATCTTTCTTTGGAGCAGGAACTGGAAGTTCGACATGCTGCAACCAGCAGGAATAAGTGAAGCATATATCCACAGTAAATCCAGTGGATCCGACAGGTAATCACTCGTCTTAGCACCCTAGTTCCCTTGATCCTCTTCCTCGAATTAAAAAAGATGGACACACCCTAGGAAATATGGCAAACCAATGCCATGCACTTCACTCAATTTTCTCTCAGCTGTTGCAAATAATTGAATTCCGTACACAATTCAAGTACAATTCTCCAAATATGCATTTTTTGATAAAACCTTTGAATTTTCCCACCTCACTTTCTCGGAAATTTTGGGGGAGGGGGATTTACTAATTGAGAAGAACATTTCATTTTTCACTTGAACGAAGATAAGTTGCTCTTACATCATAGATAGGATTAAAATACCAAAACCTAACCATTAAAACTAGAGTAAACAACGTCAATGAGAAAAATTGTCATTAATTAACGATGAGGGAACATTAACACGTAAAAAGAAAATCCTGATTAAAAAAAAAAAAAAAGGAAAGAAAGAAAGAAATCCGTCTACCTTTAAACCAGCTGCCCCTCCACCGTAACCGTCGTAACGAACCGCACGCATAAGCTTGCCCGCCATCTCCAGAAGAACCGACGCCGTTTCGAGAATAGAAGAAAGAAGAGCAGAAAAGAAAAAGCGAGAAGGGTTTAAAAAACAAAAAGTCGCCAGAACTGTGCTACTGCTCCTCAGGATATGCTTGCCAACGTGGCGGTGCCATTGACCACAGAGATAATCTGTGGCCTCGACAAGGAATGCTGCAAATCTTCCAAAAATTCCAATTGACTAAAATAGACTAATGAATATGGGACAGCGGACTGCCATTAGAAGGCCTTTCCGGTCATTTCGTTTTATTTTATTTTATTTTTTATTTCCCTTTCTTGGGTTTTTGGGCGGGGGGGCCACGTAACTATGATTGAAGGCTCCTTTTGTCAGGCATGTTGTGGCTGCTGCGTCGGTCGAGCCAACACTGGGACAACATTCGGTGAATGCGAAATCCAATGAATGATAATTCAAATCATCAAAACCATTGCCGACGGCTTTTACGGCCCTTCTTCTTCCTTTTTTTTGTTTTGTATATTCGGACTAATCTAGTGGTCAACCGTTGGCGTCGCTTATCGATTTCATCAATTTGTCCGCTACTCGCATTCTTGTCTCATTCTAATCAAGTTTTGCCGAATTTCTTTATTATTATTATTTTAATAAAATAACAATGTTTCACTTGTTAGGTTTGATTCGTTCCATAAAAATTGGATGAAACTGCCTGCATTTGCAAGTCTTGATATGTTTTTGTTTTTTTTTTTTTTTTTAACCCACAAATCCTGAGCCAGAAGGCCCAAAAATTGGGTCCTCAGTAGCGATAAGGCCACTTACTTGTCCTTTTAGAGAAAAAAGTTATAAAGAAAGAAATAATAATAATAATAATAATAATAATAATAATAATAATAATAAAGTTATTGGCGTGACGGGGCGGGGGACCCAAATGCTAAAAAAGGGGGACCGCTACTAAACAGCCCAACAAGTCTTGACCGAGTAAAAAATAGACACGAAGTCGAGGCTGAGTCAAAACTCCCGTCCTTTTTAGGGCTTCCTGCGGGACAGTCCAGGAGTCCAGAATATTAGAACCGTTGGTCACTTTAGAGATTGTAAAATAGAAAGGAACCCTTGCGTGCAGCTAAAGGCATCGGGGGAATAATTGAAGGAGTTAGGGAACCCCCTTAATACTTTATTTCGAGTACTTGGGGAAATTATTGAAAAATTATTGAAGGAGTTAGGGAACCCATGCCTGAAGTATGCCGTCGTTTCTAGTTGGCCCCATTTCTGGACCTGTCGAAGAAGCCTTGAGATAATTAAGGAAATAAACATTTTTTCAAAGAAAACGAAAACTTGAGTTAAAACATAAAATTTTGAACTCATCTTTATCACAGTTCACAATACAATAATGCATTCGAGTTGCTTTCCTAATAATAATTAATTAATTAATTAATTTAAAAAAAAAATTTGTAGCTGCGATGCTTAATTGGGCCTGAAAATGCAAGTTTCTTGTACGAGCTGGATACTCAGTCCAGGGCCATTCGTCGTCAAACATATATATATATATATATATACATATATATATTAAAATTAGTTTTTCTCCAAAAGTGAGTGCTGGAAATTGAGCGGCAGCACGGTTGTTGGGACGAAATGCCATTGATAGAATAGATCTACCCATGACTTGGGAAATATCACGGCTCTTGTTTTTCTTTTAGAACTGAAAAAATTTACAGATTTCAAGTTGATTCTATCTCTTCTGCTTCGTAGATTATATTACGTTCCCATATAACGGAATAAGGTAACATCACAAACAGAGTCAGCAGTTCGCGAGGAGTGGAAGGAAACCCCCTTCGTTTGGAACTCTACTAAAAGAAAAACATAACTACGTCTTATCAAGGGATATGAGTCGCTTGCAAAATCATTGATGCCAATAGGCAGGCAGCCACATTTCCTATTGTCCTCTTTGTCCGTCTGCGATTTGTCTCAAAAGGGTTATATAGCTTTTATCAATCCGTTAAAACTACAACCCATCCAACCCACACGTATGTATCTTAGATAGAGATGATTCGCTGACATAGCTGCATAACTTCAAATTTATTTTATAAAATTATGTTATATTCATTATGGAAGACGAAGAAAGAAGAAGAAGATCGCGCTACATCAGTGAATGGGGCCAGCCTGAGACCTAAAATATCACGCAAATCCTTATCGCCAACAGGGCATTCTTCTTGCCGCCGGTGAAATAAGATGAATCAGAAAACTAAGACCATATGTTCTACCATATAAACCATCAGAATCATTTACTGATCGCATCTATGCACACTGTACAATGAAACGTTGAGCAGTTGCATAAGTTTCGAATGCGCAGAAACAAACAGTCTGGTACACAAAGAGATATTACAACGCCTTGCTTAATTTCTGATTCTCGCTCCTTTTAGTTTTCTTTAAGCTTAAAGGCAGAATCAACATACTCTTCTGTGTCCCAGAGAAAAGAACCAAATGCAACTGCCTCCAAAACTAGTCTCTTGAGACTCAAAAAAGAAGTCAAAATCACCTTGTCATTCTCAATCAAGCCATTCAACTCGTCCCCAAAAAGTGCACGGCTATGTTTCTTGATCAAATTTACAGCCTCCTTAGATTTAGGCTTTGCAAAACTCTGCAATGCTTCAGCATCAAATCCCATCATAAAGCATTTAAAATTTTCACATTTCCATTCCTGCCAACTTTGCTCTCGACTTGATGAAGAAGCAGATTTCAAGTTGCATTTGTGGCCAAAAAGATTGGTAAATCCGCGAGGCCATGACTCTGGAAACTGGAAACTCGTATTGTTATCAAGACCAATAGCTTGGTCAGCCACAGCCAGACAATGTTCCAGACGATGCCTTAAGGAGACAGACTTCAAGAAGTAACCATAGAAGACTGACGCTGCATAAACTCGGCCAAGATGGAGTTGTTCGATCTCAGTTGTTGCCCAATAGTCTGTGACACTAGAATTCGCTCTCAAGCCAATTAACACAGATACATGTTCCCTAATCATCTCCAAAACCTCAAGACTATGTATAGACTCCAGCTCCCAGACCTTTGAAGGACAAATCTCCAATCTGCCACTATAAACACACCTTGACAGCTTTGGAACCAGAGGGACTCCGACTTCAGAGAATCTGTACAAGATAAGAATGTACATAACATCTTCTACAGCAGTTTGGCACTCTTCCTCTTTAAGTTGAGCAATCCTCCTGACATTCAGCAATAAGACATAGTGGTCTTTCATGACATTTTTTAAAAAATTCATAGGCAGAACTCTAAGCCCACCAAAATATGCTACAGTAACTCATCTCTCCAATGTGTCACGATTGACAAATAGCTGCAATGCAAACATCCATTACACAGGTCAGACATATCTTTACACTGGTCACATAGGGGCATCGCATGTGGTGCTATCCATCTGAGCGTTAACCTTTGCAATCAACTGCTCCATATTGTAGCCATTAAATTTGAATGGTTCCTCTGTGTGATTAATATTGACAGTTATGAAGCTACATATCTGTTGGAAAAAGTACCAGAAAATCAGATGGTACACTCAGGAATACATTTGGCCTTGGCCTTCCCCTAACCAAGAAACCAAATAAAGCATAAGCCTAACTCTTAAAAGCATCGATCTAGAACTTCAAACAGGACAAATCTGCCTTCAAAAATTTATACCACTGCAAATAATATTTTGAACAAACTCACACCCATCCCATCGGTAAACCTTACCTATTTGATTTACCAATTCTTTCTCTTGTACCCACAAGCTATGAATACCTCCTTCATGCTTAAACATCAATCTAGAAACTGAACTGTCTTCGAGTCAGTAGAAAATTTTAAAAGTGTCCCACGGGGTTCCAACGTAGCAGTTCTGAGAAAGGGTCAACTATGGGGTCTAAGAAAGGTTAAGCACTCTCTCCTTGTTTTCACAAAGGGGCTATTTTTGTGACTTGGAATGATCTTCAAATACTCAAAAGATTGCCCTTCTTGAAGTCACAAGCCAATCCAAGCGCTTAAACAGATAGTCGGACTATTCTAGGGCAATTATCGGACTGAGAAGAATAGACTAAATTTTAGGTGTTAATGGAGAGGCTCATGGATTCCTTATCAACTATAACAATCACCAAGCTTAGCTTTGACTGTTCGCGAACAGGGCAAACCCAAGTTCACGAACAGTTTGCTCCCTAGCTCAATCAAGCTATAAGTGACACCCCAATTGGGCAGACTCCATATTGTTCAAGGCCCCAATTTCTATTCATTCACGACAGTAAGAGACGCTTTGGTCCCAGACAAGATAAAAAACTGATGGAACTTTTGAGAAGGAAAAAGAGAAAGATGTGAAAACAAAAGGTCAGCGCAAGGTACGAACTTGTGAAGGGAAGCTTCGTCGGATCCGGCGCTGAGAAGCATGCGAGAAATGGCGTCATCTCTCTCATTCGCCAACAGCTTCAACTCATCGGCGGCCGCCGCGTGAAAGAATTGCTTCTGATCCTGAAAGACGCTGCTCAAATACTTCCCAGCGACCGAACGCGGCTCCAGCGGAGTGTTCAGGCTGAAGCTACTACTGTTACTGCTCGCCTCGAAGTGGCTGGACCCCGCTTTTGTCACAACCACAGCCGCCGGCGGTTGTACTGCTTTCCCGCCAAGTAAAGCAACAAAATTGGAAGGGAGATTTGACAGTGAACTGCGCGAGTGTCCCGTGGACGGTGAGAACTGGAGGGAAAGAGACTTGTGTGTGGAGAGGCTACGGTCCATCAAACCCTAGAGAAGAATTGAGCGAAAATTTCGAAATTTTGATTTAGTTAAGGAAACGGCTGGAAAATTGTTACCAATAAACCTGAGATATGGATAAGGACTCGACTGTAAGAGGGAGCGTCCTGATAATACAACTTGCCCAATTGGCAGGCCAATGGCTAATCTGATTGGTTGAGTTGAAATTCTAAAACAGACATTATAAGAGATAAAGTGGTTATCTTTGTCCCTTCATCTCATTCATTTTCTCTTTGAAGTTTTGAAATACATTTTTTTTTTTTTTGAAAAAAAAAAAAGAGGTGTTTATCTTTATCAAAATGACCCACCGTTCAATTTTGCTTTTGGCTACAATGTTTTTGATATTTCATTATATCAGAAACCAAAACCTTTTGCTGGTACATCGGTGATAAGCCCCTGCTAACGACCAAGCTCGAGTAACATATTCACTCGTATACAAGGTTAATTTGCTAAGCAAATTCTGAATCATGTAACAAAGTTCGCTCGTTATGTACAAGCAAATTGTATTTAAATGGCTTAGACTTTGTGCCGAACGGTCCGGACAGGAGGCTTTTGTTCTTCTATAAAGACTATAGCAACCGAAACGGTGGACTAGATTGAATACCATCGACGCACAAGACGACAATATCCCGGTGAAATGACCTGCAAATTTAATATTGTAATCCAATGTGCATTGGCATACAGTATCGTAATTTTTTTATTATTCATACTTAACAAAAAAAAATGTATAATTTTTAACATCTGTAGACAGTACCGTCTAAATTCTAATAATATGATTCAAGAGTCTCCAAATTTGATTTCTTTCGCTTAATTGCGATTGATTACTTTTTCAGTCTCTTCTGTTTTCGAAAGAGATAAAAAAAAAAAAAAAAAAAAAAGAGGGAAGAACCTTTTTTTTTTTTTTTTTTTTTTTTTTTTGGAGCAAAATGAAGGTAGCCGGACGCGTAACGTTACCAAACCAAATATATCCCGTGGTAAAAAATATGTCAAACTAAAAGAAGCATCATACACTCAAAAACCCTTAAAACTCAGAAGAAGTAACAAATGCTTGCCCTGTCACGAGGTTAGACTTTAGACATACTTCGGACATGCTAACCCGCACGGTACGGTCCTTTCTTTTCGAACCCATTGCCTCCGGGGCAGGCTCGCTGCCTGCTACTATTTTAAGCAAATTTTCTTGAATAGGATCCACGATGTGAATTGTGGGGCTATATAACGAGTCTCATCCGGTGAAGCACAAACCACTAAGAATCGAGAAAGATAAAGCCTTCGGCACATATCAATCATGGGTCTGTCAAAAATGAGCTCGTGCCTGTTGTGCTTGGCCCTCGTTGGCATGGTTTTCTATGGTCAAGTAGAAGCAGAGACTATGGATCTCGGAGTGCTGAACGCTTGCGAAAGATCTGGGTATACGTTGCCTGGGTGTTATAGAGAGGAAAAACTGCATAACCCTCCTCAACGGGCCAACCCCGGAGCTGGCCGTGGCTGCGGCCACGTCACTCGCTGACGCACGTAATCATGTCGTCTTGGCTACCGCCCCGACATTTGTCCTATATGTTTTTTTTTTTTTTCTTTTTCTGATTCACTAACTTGTATGAGTTGGGAGTTTGATCGATACAATAGGAATTGAATAAAGGATGGGAAGGAGCATTTAGGGCAATAGACTTGTTCACCGGGAATCATCTAATTCCTATTCATCAAATTATGCGAACTTGTGTGATTGTTACGGTTAACATTTTTAATGATACTCCATCAATAATAATGCGTGTGTGTACAGGGGGGATCGCCACACGATAGTCACAAGACATGTCCAAGAAAAATTGTTGTTAGTATATTTTATGAGAAGAGATAAACAGTTAAAAAAGAAAAATGAAAAATGAGAGATAAAAGAAATAAGACTCTATAAGTTAAAATAAATTATACGTATTTAATTAATTTAAAAAAATACTGCAAGTAATAAATATATTTTAAGTACTTTCCTTGTTATACGAAGCAATTTGTAGATTTCTGTTTTAAAATTTTTTGTTTTAACAAGTATTTTTAAATAAACATCTATTTACGAATGTAAAGAAAAGAAAAATTTTTAAAAAATAGAGATTCATTTATTATGTACAAAAGTAAAACAAAAAAAAAAAAGAATGAGAATATAAAATTGAAATCGATTATGTTAAAATTAATTATTTAATCATCCATCTATCTTATTGAGTTTTTACTATTATTTATATGCATTCCCATTATTACAAAGGTGGATGCAATAGTTAGTTGAGAAAGAATAGAAGGGGTGGATGGTTTTACAATCTCCTGTTTTCAACAAGTATTTCTAAAATAAATGTAAATTTGCAAATGTCAAGAAAAGAAAATAAAAAGAAATTCAACAATTTTAACATTTTCTGTTTTTGTTTTTTTTTTTTTTTTTAACACAATCAGTTCGGCAATTTTATATACTTCGGCAAGGAAATTTATCTGATATTCCAGAATGGCGACGGGGGTGTTAAATTATACGTGGGATTTTAATACAACTTTAACGGTTGTCCAAACGAGAAAAGGCAAATGCGACGGAAGGGCTCTGGAAATCGGGACACACGATTTACGCAGGGGATTAGCATTTGATCCTAAATCATATGCGAATGCGGCCAGCAATTTCTTGTTTTCTACTAATCGGAAAACATAATCTGGTTTACCCCATTTACAACCATTTTGTGACAAATCGAAGCTGCAGCCTAATAGGTTTGCATGTGATTTTCTTTATTTAATATAGTGTCCGCAGACTTCAGCGCTTAATTTGCTTTTCTCTGATAAAGATAATGTAGTTTGGGATCTGAGGGACGACTTCCCCTTTCACCTGCCGCCTAGCCATGGTTAATTAACCTTTTTCTTTTCTTTTCTTTTTCTTTTTTTTTTTTTTTTTTAAAATTTTGAAGATGAGGAGTGGCCGCTGATGAAACAAAAGGTAATGTTTCAATAATCAATACTTATAACCAGGCATGAAAGAATCATGCATCCGAGCGAATGGTGAGTCTTGGCAGGTCTCTCTATAGACTGATCAAGAGACTGTCACGAGCTTGGCGATCCCCAGGCCTCGGGGCTCAGGTGATATGGCCTACTATATCACAGCAATATCAGATATACTTTACCGAACGACAAAGGGCCCAGCGAGATTATTACGCAAAAGTGGTTAATAGGTAATGCAACGTCGTCCTACGGAGTAACAATTAACCTACAGAATTGCCATCAAGAAAACAATAAGTTGGTAAATTAAGCGAGAATAGGAATGTTCCAACTTTCGTTAAGATAAAAAGAATGAGCGTGGCACCAAACATCCTTAACTGAAGCACATATGAAAACTATTTATGAACAACTAATGCATCCCGCCTGGGACCATTCAATCAAAACTATTTACCAGAACCTTACTAATTTTAGGCAATTCGCCAAAGGGACATCACATATGAAAATAAAAGAAAAGGCATATAAATATGATGGGTTTGCTAGCTCATTATAGCTAAGAAACACCAGGCAACATTTTGCAGCAAAGGGATATCACAGATAACAGAGCAAATTTTTGTGGGTGGCCAGCGAGAATGGGTCTGTCTGGACTGCTAAAGACATGCATCTTGTGTTTGGCTCTAATTAGCATGATAACGTTCAACCAAGTTCGGGCAAAGGAAATGCTGGATCCAGGCGTTATTGACCCCTGCAAAAGATCAGGGCATACGCTGCCCGGGTGCATTGGCGAAAAGCATGAGAACAGCCCTCCTCAACGTGCTGGCGATCGCTACCATCGTAGCTGCTCTTTCATCAATCGATGCCGCCACGATTAGGAGGCCTGTCAAGCAGATTGATTTGCCGCGCCTCAGAACGTTTCAATTAACAAACACTAATTACCTTTCCTGTTGTTTCCTTTTTCTCTAGAGCTATATTTGCCCGAAATAGTTAGGGGTTCGGAAGGGGGATGCTGCCGTTGATGCTTCAATGCTTGGCATTTAAAAAAGCATCACAGAGCATCATAGTGCGTGAAAACTCCGAAGGAAGATGTGTTTCTATATTCTTTTTTTTTTTTTGGGGGGGGGGGGGGGGGGGGTGGGGTGGGGTGGGCGTAAAAAAAAAACAAATTCATATCTGTTCATCGCGTGTAAAAGATAGACCGGATATGTACCACCACCACGATATGATATAAAGTCATTTTAACAATAGATCCGCGCTAACATGCATGCTATATTGATAGAGAGTGTGTGTGTGTGTGTGTGGTGGGGGGGGGGGGAATGTGATTGATAAATAAATCTTTTCATTTTTTGTACAATCATCAAAACGAGACAAATGATCGACGGACTAAAGGAGTCGGCATAGGCAGCACCGAGTCTCAAACCTCCAAAAGGTAGGAATTTAATGACTCTAATCACCCGGCCATGTATTTATTTATTTTACCATTAAAAAGAGAGTTTGTTCGTGAAGAAAAAAACAGACAGACGTTGGGATCGAAAGCCGAAAGAAACAGAAAAAAAAGTGCAGGACACGATTAGCTGGGTGGGGTCCAGACAACATGGGCGGCTGTCTCCGCAGGCGTTCTACCGGCATCACAAACGATTTTCTCAAATTGTAGGGAGAGAGACGCCCCGCCATGGGAGTCAACAGCCCGTTTAAAATCAACGCAAGGAATATCGAGTCACTTCGACGGCCTTTGCCGCCGGGACCACCTCGGACGAAAAAGTCAAAGAGAGAGAGAGAGAGAGGCTCATCCACGAACTTTTCCGCCTAAAGGATTGATTTCACACCAACGTCCCTGTCTAATCTTTTTTTATCTTTCATTTGTGGTGATTTCATTTGTGGTGAGGCACACCAAAAATTGACCCCCGACTCTTTTGTATCCGTTGGCCTGCCTCGCAAAGAAACAATAAACCTCAAAAATCTTATTCCACTGGGGTAGTCCCAAAAAACACCCACGTGCTTTCTCTCCGCGAACGTTTTAGACGTCGAGAGAGAGAGAATCATCGCAATCATCAGGATAACCCAGCGCCCCCCACCCCTCCTCCACCCCCGCCCCAAAGGAAGGAAGCGCATGCATTTAATCAAAATAGCATTTCGATACAACAACACAAGCTCATAACAGAGTGTCACCCAAATACAACGACGAGTCATTTAGCCGCCCCATTCCAGACCGGTGGGGTAAATAAACTGAAAGATCAGTTGCTCTAATTTTAAACAATACGCCCAAAAGATTCCAAATCACACAAGACCTGGATGAGTCAATAAATCGCCGAATACTGAACATTTGGACATCCTCGGCCGGCCGTTGAATCCGCTCCATCTTTTTTTCTTTAAATTTCTCCGAGCGTCACACTGGGGAACTCGCAGCGTCCCCAACCTGAACGGAATCAGAACAAGTAGTTAGTTAAAAAGCAACGAACGACCGCAGCAGTTGTTTTTAATCGAGCGGCAGTAAATCCATCAGAATCAATCATCATCATCTAATACCGCCCCTGTGATGAATCCAAGGGAGTATTACTCAGAAGGACAAGATCATAGACCACTTACTTGGATCCTTAGCCGTCGGACTGGCGAGCCCATTAAAATAGCATGATCCACCAATCTTCTGGAACTGGGCCCAGTACGAACTGAAAGCATAACTGGCGTGCCAAAACAACGAGTTGGGTTTGAAACATTCCTTGCCCGGTTGGATCGGGTCACAAGTTTTGTTCCCCTGCGAGCAGGCGTATGACAAGGCCTCAGCAACTGCGCTGCCATTGGCCCCCTTATCTACCAGGCACCATAACTCTCCCTTGTACGGCTCATTATTCGTCGGCGCGGGCAACGGCTTCCTATAATCCGACAACGGCGTCTCCCCGCTTAGATCGATCTCGTACACCCTCGACCCGTTTGGGTACAGCAACCCAAAATGCCGCTCAGTGCCTGGACCTGGTTTCTGGTTCTCATTATACAAGGCGAAGACGAAAGCCGGGAGAACCCAACCTGGCCTGGCCGGGGTTCCTATTGCGGGTTTGGCTGTTAACCTCTTAACGACATTGCGATTGTACGTGGCGGCATTGTAGATGTTGCATCCGATTTGATCGACATCCCCATCATTGGGCCAGCCCGTTTCGGCGATAAAAATCCGGATATCCGGGTACCCGAGTCGTTTCATGGCGAAGATGACGGCGTCTACCATTTGGTCAAAGAGGTTGGTGTAGGTTAAATCGGTGACCGGGTCGGTGTACGTGATGTTCTTGGAATCGAAAAGCGCGTAGTCTAGATTGATGTTATCCGGGTCCTGGGCCCATGCGAAGTAAGGGTAGACGTCGAGGAAGAAGAAGGATTTGGTCCAGTTGAGAAATTGCAGCATTGGTTTGATTATCGGAGCCGAAATATCCGACCGGAACGTGCCGTTCGATGGCGGGAATGAGGACTCCAGAACGTTCGATGCGGACGGGGTGCCCACTTTGATCTTGTGGAGTTTATGAGCTTTTAAGGAGCTCTTGATTCGGCGCATGGCAGGGACGAGATTGAACCAAGTTCCTGTATCGGGGTTGGTGAGGATCTCGTTTCCAATAAGGAGATACCGGATTTTGACATCTGAGTAGAACGGAACTACGTTGGTTCGGACCCATTGATCTGAGAATGATTGGCTTTTGGAGATGTTGGGGATGAGTTCGTTCGGGACCATGATCGAGACTTGGAGGTCCTTGTTTTTGAGGGCTTTAAGGATCTTGGGGTTGGCATCGTAGATTTTGACCCGGCTGGCCATGAGGGATTTGGTAATAAGCTCAACTGACAGTGACGGAGACGGGAGATTGTTTCCCAGCTGACCGTAGTTCACGCCCGCCTTCCCTGAGATGTGTGCACCTGCAAATCAACCAGCCGAGGCTTAGATAGTGCCAAAGGAGATTAAAAAAATAGAAAGCAGAAAGCCCAAAGACAATCTATTCATTGTCTGAGAAGACTTACCGGAAAAAGAAACCAAGAGAGCCAAAATGACAAGAGGCAAAACTCCCATCTCCATCGTCATATTCTTAAGGTAGGCGTGAAGCAGAGACAGAGAAATGGGTTTAACCTTTAACCTTTAAATAGAGAGATTGGAAAAGATTTTAGCGTTGACTGGAAGTGTGGAAGCATACATGGTGACTGGAGGAGAGCCCTGACCAATGTTGGGTTAAAAAAGAATCATCGAGGGGAGTCGAAGAAGGAGGGAGAGAGCACTGACCCAATGTTAAAGTTTTGTGGGGGGTTCAATGGTTTGGTGTTTTTAACTTCAAGCGGCTGACGTGCGTTGCGTGGGTGTGTGGATGTTGATGTGATTAAAATATATGCTGTCTTCAACTTTCTAAAGAGACGAAGAAAAGAAAGAACAAGAATGATTAACCCAGGGATTGGTTTTGGGTGGGAGGGGGGTGTTGTGGCGAAGGGAGAAGAGGTGAAGACCGCGGGCCCAGGTAAGAGGCGGATCCCGTCATAAATACGCCGTGGAAGTGATGACTAACAAAAATATAAAGGAGTGAGAGGGATGGTGAGTGGTCAGTTATGCCCTTTTCGGAGATCAGCCTTTTGCTGTTGTTGGTTTCCAGGAGCCAACGGTTTAAGAGGTCGGACATCCCACGACATGGTAAACTAATTAAAGGGCACATGAAGAGAATTACAATTAGCCGTTTGGTTGCCTTTGGGAGTTTGGGGGGGAGGGGGACCAGTCACTGGTGGCTCCCATTTACGGTGAGTAGTGTGTGTTAGAAGCCACGTGAGAATTAATTTTCATGCCTCGGTGACGTTGCAGAGTTTTCCGATGTGCCAGTATGAGTATGATTTTTTTTTTCTTCTCTTTTCTCTTTGGTTCAAAAGGCGAAAATTGCAAATTCTGGTCCGTTGTTCCGTGGTGGCAATAAAAGGTAATTTGGACATGAAAATGTCACTCCAAGAATGAGCCCAAAACAAAAACAATGGAAGAGGGTGGGTCTAAAAAATCGCGCATAATGGCGACAATTAAAGAAGAGGTAACCAGGCCCGGGACCGAAGTGAACATACAAGGCAAAAAAAGACCTCGTCGTGACGTTGAGGTCGCTCAAACTCGCAGATTGGTCTTCCGACAAAAAAGACCCATCCATCCAACCATCCATCCATCCATGCATCCATGGGTAACCTATTATTCTGTTTCTGTTATTCGCTTCAAACAGTTAATGCTGGCATCTTCCTGGCATTTGCGTCTGTCTGCATCTCCCAATGTTAGCCTATTTTCCCTTCCTTCCAATGCGCGTGATCATTAAAATTGCATTCACCTACGACCAGAAAGCGATGGGCTCCAATACAAATCCAGTAAAACCAAACAAATCCCATTCCCATTATCTACTTACAGATGCTGTATACATGCTAGCCACCCACCCGACTGTTCCAGTACTAATCAGACTCACCCGCGTGAAAGGGTTTCGAGAAAATGCGTTATGATATCTTTGGAAATGAAATGCATAATAATTCTTTGGAAATGGAACATATAATTCAGACTCCAAAAGTTCAACTTAATTCCCCCCAACCCCACCCCCCCACCCCCACCCTGCGGGTCTAAAAAATTAAGCGATCATCTTCTTGAATGATAAGGAAATTAAAATCTCGGCTCCCAAGCCAAAGGGCATCTTCAATACCAATATTTGTCATTTTAATCCTTAAATAAAAGTTCTGCCCAACATCTTATACCGCACCCCATCATTCTAGCTAGTAGCTTCTCTACTGCTAATTTAAATTTACATGAGGTTCAGGATTTCGACTTGCAACTGTCCTCTCCCTCAGCCAACAGCCACAAACACCATCCTTATCATCTTCTTGAATGATAAGGAAATTAAAATCTCGGCTCCCAAGCCAAAGGGCATCTTCAATACCAATATTTGTCATTTTAATCCTTAAATAAAAGTTCTGCCCAACATCTTATACCGCACCCCATCATTCTAGCTAGTAGCTTCTCTACTGCTAATTTAAATTTACATGAGGTTCAGGATTTCGACTTGCAACTGTCCTCTCCCTCAGCCAACAGCCACAAACACCATCTGTTGGGCATTAACACCCTGCACAAAGCATCAATAACTGGACAAGAACACAATTTGACGAGCAATTGCTACAAGGACTTTAAAAATGATTAAAATTCTGTTCCTTCCAAGGTTTGTTTATACTTATTACTGGTTCTAATACTCTTTAAAAATTCTCTTTACCAGCTTTATGGTAAATTGTTCCATTTTTTCAAGAACAAATAAAAGCACATGTTTGGCTAATATGTCTCGCTTAAAAGACTTCAGCTGCAGAAAATGCAAACCTTATATTATCGTCCCCATAAAGGCAAAAACAAACTGCCTAAATGCCAAGCGGCTAGGAAGGATTCACTTGCTGGGACAAAGCTTCTTTGCCCCGATGCAGTTGGTTTATTTTCTCCAATACTCGACTTAGTCTTGTCCATTCCTCTTGCTTCCTTGCTAGCATCCTCTTATGGCAATCCAGAACTGACACAATGCACTCTTGCGCTAAAGCACCATAACGTAGCATGTCTAGCCCCCTTTTCTGTTGGTCACCCGGCAGCATATTCAATTGTTTTGAAAGTTTTCCAATCTCTGGAGTCATTGCTTCCTCCAGCTTCCCTTTTGCATTCAATTCTGCTTCCTTCCCCTTCATTGCCACAGCTTGCAATCTTTTTTCCAGATTCATTGTTTTTGTTGCAATCATGTGTTTTTCTGCTAGCATAACTTCTTTCTGTTTCTTCATCATGTAACCAACAACCAACAGTTCTGACCTCATGAATCTACAATCAAAGCCTTGCTTCTCCAAATCTTTTATCACATTTCCCAACGATTCCACATATTTTGGGCAAACGTGACAATCCAAAAAAACTATGTTTCTCACCTCAAAGAGGAAAAGGCAGTAGTAGCAATAGAGCAATTTACTTTGCTTTGCTTTGTCAGGACATGGACAAACCAGCTTTGGATCCTGTGGGAACACAGCAAAAATATGAGGAAAACTGTTCTCCATCCACTCTTTCACTGGTATCTCTTCACTTCTTTGCAGCAGTCCTATGTCCAATTTGTTTTCTTCCTTCAGTTGCCTTAGATAGGCATGTACTTCCAAGGGGCTCTCTGGATGAATTTGGACAGCTATTTTCAGTTTTTTTTCAAGTGGCACTGCTAGTTCCTCATTTTCTTGCTTAACCTGTAATGACAACACCCTTAGTGAAGATTATGTCACCCATTACACATGGAGCTACATCAGTTGAGATCAGTCCTCTTGTTTTCCATATCCATAGCGCGGATATTAATTATGCCAGCATAATTTGCTTTTAAATGATCATGCCAACTATCCTAGCATGACTGTAACAACTGGATCATCATCAAAAATCAGTGTCGGCTCTAGTGAATGACCACCTTCGCATAGATTCAGTATACAATATGCTACCATGCCAAATCTTAAGAGAACTAATCCACCAACATGGTCATGGACCCAACCTATAAACTATTTCACATTGGCCAACAAGGTGACGCAGGGAATATTTCATATGACAGATAATAGATTTGTCACTGTTTATTGGGTCCATGATCATTTATTGGATCTAGTTCACCTAGGATCATCAGTAATAACATTTTCCCAAGCGCATAATTTTGAGATACTGAGTAGGCAATTAACTTTTAATTACGACATGCTTGGCAGGATTAGTCATATTGGTTTTTCAACAGCTAAGCAGAAGATCCAAAGATAAGCTGGAGAGTTCATAAAATGAAACACGCATAAAAGTAGCAATCATTAAACTAATCCAGCCATTCATTCATTAAATGTATCTTCTTTGATTAAAAGTAACAAAATGGCTTAGCCTCTCAGTATTGAGGGCTAGGTCATTAAAAGTTAAGACTATTGGCAGAAGCAAATAGAAGCAAAACTAATTTAAACAGTTGTTCTTACTTCAGCCAGCGGGTTGAGAGCCGTTGAAGGTTGACACTGCACGCTGACAGGTTTGCAATCCTGCTCAGGGTCTTCAAAAACAGGTTTGTGATCCTGTTCAGGGTCTTCGGAGATGTTTCCTTCAGGATCATCAGCAAGTGGAATATAGGCAAGACTTCGACCTAAAAAACCATCATATTTAGTCAAAACCATACAACAAAGATGAAGACAAAAATGGCGGTGATGATATACATGTAATCCGTAATATGCAGATAATAATGGCACACTATACTGCATATTAATTACCAAAAATAGCTACCGAATGACTAACAAAAATAGCTACCTAACACTAACGACTATACCTAACAATAACAACCATCAAAATTAGCCACCTGATGAGCATAAAACAACAATGTTTAGAACAAATCAAATGAAAAAAAAAAAAATCTGGTCTGATGAGTAATAGCTTGAGTTTACCATGGAGGGCAATGAGTCTGCGTCTTCTTAAGCTCACCATATCCACATCCAGTCCTCCTATAATGATACAGTAAAGTACAATTAATGGCCTTAAACAATTAACTAACACCATCTTTCAAGTTATATCAGAAAGAGCAAACCACTTAAGACATATTACAGATAAATTTATAGCAAAAACCATAAGTAACGATCAAAAGGAGGCCAAGATAATTGATAATATAGTACTACTGTCCAAAACTGAGAGGCCACTGGCATATGATGAGTCTTGATAAGTTTAATTCAAGCATAAAACATTGAGCATAAAGCAGAAATAATATAAGACTCTTCTGAAAAGTAGTTAATATGAATAACTTTACTAAACTCGAGTACACCATATTCACAAAAAACACAAATAAGAATCAAGCGGGGGCAATAGTTACTCTCTGCCCAAACAAGCGGCCATTGATGGTCTACTAATAAAAAACCGCATGCATTCAACTAAAATAGAGCTAAGCCAACGGTAGCCAAAATACACTTAACTTGTCCTACAAGGTTTCACAAAAAAGAATTCTCAGTTGGGTGAAATAATAAGAATCGGAAATAGGAGGAAGAAGAGCTCAAAATGAACTGAAATTTACACAGGTATAAGAACCAAAAGAACAAGCAAACAAACAAACAAACAAAAATGATAAAATTAAGAGGAACCAGAAGCCAAAAATTAAATTGATAAATATTTATTTACAACAAGCAACGAGAATTATCTATCGCAATTTGGCTAAAGATCCAATAACCCCTGTCCGAAATGAAAAGAAAATGCATAAATTAAAAGGAAACCCCACCCACAGGGCCCCAGATAACCCCAAAATAAAATTAATAAATATTTATTTGCTCGTTTATAATTAAAACCAACAAGTACAAAAAAAAAAAAAAAGATAAAAAAGAACCCGCACCACACAGCTCGGGTCAAAATTAAACGGTGAGAGCCGGCTGCGAAGCAAAAGAAGCCAACGAAAAAAGACGAGACAGAAGAGTAAAAACAAACGAAAGCATTCGTAGGTCAGTGAAATCGTGGGGATCCAAGAACCTGAGACAGAGGGTGGGGGGGGGGGGGAGGGAGACAGAACGCAATGTAGCTGCGGCAGCGTGGAGACCGAGGAGCGTCACTTCGCTACTAATGTAGTAGTAGTAGCGTGGATGTCTAGGGGAACCGACAACAAAATTTCATCTTTGACTTTGCTTTGAAAAAGCAAATCCAGTTTCGGAGAGTCTGACGTGTTGCCCTGGTCTGGCCCAACGCTATTGTCCAACGCCAAATCCAGGCACGTCCCAGCCACACTGGTCGGCAAGCAAAGCATGCTGACGCTCAGGATTTGACCCCCTTAACGATTCCCAGATAGCAAAAGCCTGCGGGGCTTTTAAGTCCAAGGGAATTTAGGTCTGGCCCATCAACTCATCCGACGTGGCTTCAATATATCCAGTTCAGTTTGTTTCTCATTTTTGTTCTCTCTCTCTCTCTCCCCCACCCGCCCCCAACTTCCGTTCCAGCCAACCTTCGCTCGGCTCGCTGTCTTTGAATTTGATAATGCATCGAAACCTCCTACGGCCTACTCGCCTTCCACGCCAACATTTAAAATTCTCCATTCCCGCCTGTTTCTTGTGTTACCAATTCGTCACTATATCGTCGTCCTTTCTCCAAAGTCCCCGCCAACAACCCAACCACCACAGAGCCCTTTTGTGTCCATTGGATTCACCGAAATGTGATTGCAAGTGATTTTAGTGGTTAATCGGAGTACAAATCAATAGTAACTTGTCAGGAAGGTCGGGCAAGTTCCTAATGTGATATGAAACGTGCAAACAAATTCTTTGCTCTGCAACACCACAATGTTAGTAGGGGTGCTTCTTTGTTAACATATTTCGTCTTTCCACTACTGCTATAATTTTGTTAAAAGGCGTTGTCTACAAACAATCATGTTGGTGATGTCTACAAACAATTTAAGATGCTTAATTTGCAGTTTCCGTTATTGGTTATTTATACCACGTTGGGTCGTCAGGAAACTATCAAACATCAATACGGGCACTAGAAAAAAAAAAAAAAACCCCAAGTTTTTCCTATTATTGGCACAGATAATTATGCAACCAACTTTTTATTTTTTTAAATTCCCAATCTCATCTTGACCCACATCTACTTCATTGGCCCAAATCTTGTCGATCCCATCGTGGGCCTTACCAGGTGTAACCAGGAATGGCCTAAGCCCATGCTATGTTTAGGTTTCCTAGTCCGTCCGTCAGCTATTGCCCGCCAACCCGACGCGTCCATGTAAAGTTACAGTCTTGAGAAAGAAAGAGATATGTGCTTGCAGAGAGAGAGAGAGAGAGAGAGAGAGAGAGAGAGGGACTGCAGAGATGAGTGTGAATTTGAGATATGCATCGAAGGTGGCAGCCTCCATCTTCTATCTGTTGGTGCTTTCTGCATCGGGTAATCATTTGTTTTTTGGTCGTTAATATTCTCTCGTCGACCTTTGAATGTTTAGATCTGTACTATGCATTTGTATTCAATCCGCTATTGTCCGTATCCGTCAAATTAATGGGTTTATGCTCCGCCACTTAATTTATCAGCTTCAGCGAAAAACTCGGGCGATGTAAAGGAGTTACAGATCGGTGTTAAGGTAATCGGATGTCTTTGGTTTTGCTTTCTCTGGCTTGTGTTTTCTTTTTTTGAAATATGCGAACTTCAAGCCCCGCGGGTTCGGACGATGAAATGATTGGATTCTGTTTGTTTTCATTATTTATGGGTTATTCTTTGACTGATAGTGGGAGTAATTGATCAAACTGACAGAGAAAATATTAATGGAGCCGATCCCAATTAATTTTGGGATTGAGGCTTTACTGTTGTTGTTCTTGTTGTCATATGGATGAGAAGGAAGAGAGTAGGCAATATTTGTTGATCTATGCAATATGTCACTGTTCATCACACTCATATTTTCTCTCTGTTTTTTTCTGGCAGTATAAACCTGAATCTTGTGAGATTCAGGCTCATAAGGGAGATAGAATTAAAGTCCATTATCGAGTAAGTGGGAATGTGTAACTGCTTCCTCTATTTGAGAATATGAACTTTTGCTTATAACTTGCTTTTATCTAGTAATACTATTGAGCAGAACTTTATCACTAATCATGGCAGGAATTTGCTTTGCATCGTGTTATTGCAGGCTTTGAAGCTAATCAAGTAGTTTAGTTATTTTACTTGAGATGGAACTTTGTTTGTAATAATTACGGGAGGTAGTGAAGTTCTTGCAGAGTGTAAAATGTTTGCTGGAATGCTTTACATTTCAATACATAATAGTGTTGCTTTTTAAAGGAGAGCAACGACAATGTTAGAAATTGTAAGCCTTGCCGAATCCCTGAATAGTAGGAGACACATTTCTTCCACCTGTGATCGAGGTTCTTATTTCTAAATCAATGAACCCAGAATGTTGTATTTTTGTAATGTCACTTTGTTATATGCATCTTAACAAAGATATTATTCTTATCTGCTGCAGTCCTTTCCTTTTTAATTTTTAGGGCATCTGAGATTGAACAACAAAAACATAGATATTCATATGTGGTATTAATAGCATAGAGTGCATTCTGATAAACTCATTTCAAGTTCCTTCTTTTTCTTGGCCGTTTGTTTTTTTGTCACATTGGTTGCCATGAAAGTATATTAAATTCATTCATTTTTCAGCCAAATATCAGTTTCTTGACCAAGACCTCATCTCTTTCCAGGGAAAACTCACAGATGGAACTGTTTTTGATTCCAGCTTTGAAAGGGGAGATCCAATTGAATTTGAGCTGGGCAGTGGCCAAGTTATCAGAGGTTCTTGTGCATTAATAACCATATATTTCAATCATGAACTCTTCTTTTCTTTGTTGATGTTTGATCATATTATCTTCAGTGGACACTATTTTTGCTTGGCGTGAAATATGTACTTGCAGGATGGGACCAAGGACTGTTAGGGATGTGCGTAGGTGAGAAGAGAAAATTGAAAATACCAGCTAAAATTGGTTATGGGGACCAGGGTTCGCCCCCTACCATTCCAGGTAACGTAGATCTACTTGCCTATAATCACCTGGATTTCTCAGCCGGCTTAGTGTCCCACTAAGGTTTCTTTGCTGAGAGTGTTTTGATTATATGGTCCGGTGACTAGTAAATCATGATAGACTTTTAGATTATTGATGGTTCTGCCATTGTTGTGATATATGATTGTAGCCCTTGGTGGCCCATGTAGCTGATTTTGTTTGTTAGAACTTATGAGATGGGGTTACCAGTCAATGCAAGACGTTCCTGGTTGATCAGAAATGTTACCAATATAAAATGGGGATATGGTAAAATTTGGTGTTAAATTTTTATGAATTTAGCCATTAATAATTTTCGTGTGGTCATGATATGATTTTTAATAGTTTTAACTGCTTTCTGATCAAAAAGTACTGATTTGTAAAGAATTTTAAAAGCATAAGATGCAAATGAAAACATAAAAATATATATATAATTTAAATTAAAATCTCAATTGTAAAAATTCATAAATATTTAAGGGTTTTTTTTTTTTGGGGGGGGGGGTATATCCCTTGTAAAATGATAAGTGGTTCTTTGAAATTTTCAGGTGGAGCCACACTAATATTTGACACGGAGCTGGTTGCAGTGAACGAGAAAACTTCGGGTGGGGGGTCAATCATTTCCGGAGATAGTGAACTTTAATTACCCACCAGAGCAGTGGTCGTCCTGCTAGCTTTGTTAAGTTAGCCAAAACATTATTTTGAATGTTAGCCTATACCAACCAAAATATTTTATATCTGAACTAAAATTGGCATCAGCTTAACTAGCTACTACTCAAATGTGTCAATGATGAAGAAGAGATTTCCTACGCATTTTCGGGCTTCAGCCATTTCATCTTGAGACAGAAGAACGTAGTTTCCATCCCAAGACAGCTTCCTGACCAAAATTAGTTTAAACAAGAAAGGAAAGATCTCACCCTTTATGCTTTGACTAACTCGATACATTTCCTTAATCTTTTCTTTCGCCCTTCCTCTGTTGCTATCTTCCAGAACCATAAGTTAACTCATAGCTAACATATAATAATTACGGTTTCTTAACTCTTTTTGATGCATTCCCTCCCCCTCTCCCAAAAATAAAAAAAATATAAAAAAAGTTTGCAGTGACATTCTGCCGATTGTTTTTTGTAATCATTTTCTTTTTGTAGTTTATTATTATTATTATTATTATTATTTTCAGCTGTTCTCTTTACGGTAACCTTTGGTCTTTTAAGTTTTATTAAAATTAGACGATGATTTTCTCCAATGACTTTAAATCGTGAACCATTGAGTTCTACAAATTCACGACGACGAGAGTAATGACGCTTTCTTAAAAGCAATCATCCATATAATAAACTGGTGCTACGGCGTGCTTGTAAAATCCTACAAAAACATGTTTATAAACACAAATTTGCTAATTCTTAAGTCTTATCTTTTTAGAATTTTGCGTCAAATAATTAGTCGTGCTTTGGAATGATATTTTGAATGCTTTCTCATTATCTTTTTTTTTTTTCCTAAATCCTTTATTTTTGGGGGGGGGGGGTTGGGGGTGCATGGTGGGGGAAGGACATTTTTTTTAAAAAAATTATGATATTTAAAAAGATTACAACACATGAATTAGAGAAGAATTTTTTGAAAATTTGTTAGTAATTTTGTTTTCTTATTTATTTATTTTTTTGTAATAGTATGAAAAAACCTGAAGAATCGGTAACACTTAAAAAATTTGCAATGACTTTTTTTTTTCCTTTTTGTCTGCGTTTATAAATTTTTTTATACTATCACGTATGTTTTTTTTTTTTTTTTTAAAAAGAATATTTATTCTAAAATTGATTCGGTCAAATTAATTATTAATTTATTAATTAAATTAATAATTCAATAACACAACCATCTGTTCGAGTCGTCAGTTGATCGCAGTCGTCGGTCGTGTCACCAGATCAGGCACTCCTGGATGCTGCCCGTGCCGTTTCATCCTTTCTTTTTTTTCTTTTGCCCTTTTGAAAGACACTTTTTCTCCGGAAGCATCCTGACCCTCCGTTGAATGATCCCGTCCGATAAACCCTACCCTTGCTGAACAGAAGACTCTAGAAGGAAGCAACTTACACTTCCCATTCCCCATCTCTCTCTCTTTCTCAACCGTATTTAAAATCCCCTTCGCCATCCCACATTTCATGTCTCGCTTCCTCTGTCAATCTCTCTAGATGCTTCTGAGATCATCTCTTCCTTATCTTTAGTCAATCTCTCTAGATTCTTCTGAAATCATCTTTGAGACAATCTCGGTAGAAAGTAGAGCCAATGGAAGAGGACTTCGATCTTCCAGCCGGAGACGAGATGATGATGAACAACACTGACAACTTCGATCTTCCCGACGAAAGCCCAGGGTTGAAGGTTGGCGAAGAGAAGGAGATCGGCAAGCAAGGTTTGAAGAAGAAGCTTCTCAAGGCTGGTGAAGATAGGGAAACTCCGGATAACGGTGACGAGGTCGAAGGTATTACTCATATCACCTTTTTTTTATTATTTTTAATAATTAAAGCCTAAACAAAGCAAAAAAAGAAAAAGAAAAGGGACGAAAAGAAAGAAAATTGATGATGAGTGGCTATGTTTAGAAGTTTACTGCTGGATTTATTATTTCTTTATTCTGTGGTTCCGATGAGCTTTTTGGCTGGCTTCAGTTCATTACACAGGGACGTTACTGGACGGGACTAAGTTCGATTCGAGTCGCGATAGAGGGACTCCTTTCAAGTTCGCTCTTGGTCAAGGTCAGTCATTTCGACATTTCTATTTTTTTCAATGTAATGTCGATTTTCCAAGTACCAGTAAGTAAGTGGGAAGCAGTCGGTGAGGGAATTAAGGTTTCCCGAGAGATGGGAACGAAAAGTAAATGACCTTGTTACCTGCATCACGATTAGCTAGTCCCTCTTCCACGTAGCAATCCTCTGCCAAAAATTCGAAATACACCATAAAAAGGAATATTTTGAGTTGTAGATTTCACTTACTTTGTAGGAGTAAGAGAAGCTTAGCTTCATTACTACGCGGACAAATTTATCCTTTGAAATTTTGTGAAGGCCAAGAATAGTTGCACGAATCAAGTCACTGTCATTCTTCTTGGGCGCCTTCTATCTTGTCCTACTGCTTTGTAATACATTGTCCTGGGGGATGTCGAAGCTAAATATCCTATTGCGGGGGCATAGAAGTTCTTGCAGTGAACCCTATGACACGCATGTCACTTATTTGGTATTTGGTAATTAATATATCCTCATGGTAATGCTAATTTCTGGTCCTATTGTTTGGAGCAAAATTATGTGCGAGATGGAAATTGTTTTGTTTCTATTCCAAGACTGGTTGATCGTTCCTTTCCTCTACAGGTCAAGTGATTAAAGGATGGGACCAAGGTATCAAGACCATGAAGAAGGGTGAAAATGCCATTTTCACCATCCCTCCTGAACTGGCATATGGTTCTTCTGGCTCACCACCTACAATCCCTCCTAATGCTACTTTGCAGTTTGATGTTGAATTGCTTTCTTGGAGCAGTGTGAAGGACATATGCAAAGATGGGGGTATATTTAAGAAGATACTTGTTGAAGGAGAGAATTGGGAGACCCCAAAGGATCTCGATGAAGTGTTAGGTGCATGATTTCTCTTTAGTAGGACTTGTCATTTTGCCTTTAATCATAGCCGACTGATATTGTTTGTTAACCCCTGATTTTGACCCCTTTTTTTTTAATGCAGTTAAATATGAAGCACAGCTTGAGGATGGGGCAATTGTTGCCAAGTCTGATGGAGTGGAATTCACTGTCAAGGAGGGTTAGTATGTTGTGGTTATCAAATGAGCCTCTTGGAGTTCTGTAATTTCTTATATTGAGTTCTTGTACATGCAGGTCACTTCTGCCCTGCTCTGTCAAGGGCTGTTAAGACAATGAAGAAGCGAGAAAAGGTTCTTCTAACAGTGAAGCCACAATGTAAATTTTGCTCTCAACCTGGTCATGTCAAACCAGTGTGCATGGTTATATTGTTTAACTTACTTTCCTGCCTTTTTTATTTTTTATTTTTCTCTTTTTGGTGGTACCAGATGGATTTGCTGAGGACGGTAAACCTGCATCTGGTAATGAAGGTGCTGTCCCATCTAATGCCACTCTAAAGATAACTCTGGAGTTGGTATCTTGGAAGACCGTCTCAGAAGTAACTGATGACAAGAAGGTTATAAAGAAAATTCTGACGGAGGGTGAGGGATATGAGCGCCCAAATGATGGAGCTGTTGTAAAATGTTAGTATGGACCCATGGATTAATCATCTGTATTGAAATTTGACCCAGAATTATATTATCTGATGGACCCTGTTGTTTTTCTTTAGTGAAGTTAATTGGGAAGTTGCAAGATGGCACAATATTTTTTAAGAAGGGCTATGAAGATGATGGACAGCTTTTTGAGTTTAAGACAGATGAAGGTATGGAGTAGGAAGGAAATTCCTCCCAATTCCATTAATTTTTGGTGTCCTCCTCGGATATTTGATTGTGTTCTTTGAACAGGGCAAGTCATTGATGGCCTGGACAGAGCTGTGATGTCAATGAAGAAAGGTGAGGTTTCTTTGTTGACCATTGCACCAGAGTATGCCTTTGGATCATCCGAGTCACAGCAGGAGTTGGCTGTTGTCCCACCAAATTCAACTGTTTGTTATGAGGTTGAGCTGGTGTCATTTGTAAAGGAAAAGGAGTCCTGGGACATGAACACTCAGGAAAAGATAGAAGCTGCCGGTCGAAAGAAAGAAGAAGGCAATGCTCTATTCAAGACGGGGAAATATGCACGAGCATCAAAAAGATATGAGAAGGTACCTTGTACAAGAACTTTGCATTCTTGTTAAAAATTCATAGCCTTTTACCTGGTATGCTCACATCTTGACTGGGCTTTTTGCAGGCTGTAAAATTCATTGAATATGATTCTTCCTTCAGCGAGGATGAGAAAAAGCAAGCCAAGGCATTGAAGGTTGCGTGTAACTTAAACAATGCTGCTTGCAAGTTGAAATTGAAGGACTACAAGCAGGCAGAAAAGTTGTGCACCAAGGTAACCAAATTCTAAGTATGTTTGTGTAACTTTATTGTAACACGATGACTGTTTGTATTAGCCTTTATTCAAGTTTTACTTTTATTTTGAAAGGAGATGATATTTGATGCAGGTGTTAGAATTGGAGAGTCAAAATGTCAAGGCTCTTTATAGGAGAGCCCAAGCATACATCCAACTGGCAGATTTGGATCTGGCCGAGCTTGATATTAAGAAAGCTCTTGAGATTGATCCTGACAATAGGTGCGGTTGTTATTCCTGACATCTAGTGATGACGGATTGCATTTTACATAAAAAAAAAAAAAAAACACTTTACCTTGAATGTGGATCCATTCCTCGGATGCCTAAAATTTGCATTTTCATTTTGAAACAGAGAAGTCAAGCAGGAGTACAAAATTTGGAAGGAAAAGATGAGAGAGTATAACAAGAAGGAAGCCAAGTTCTATGGCAACATGTTTGCTAAGATGAGCAAATTGGGAACATCTGATCTGAATGTGAGTGCTCACATTTCAATAGAAAGCTAAGAACTAACAGTTGAGGGAGAAAGTTTAACTGCAGAACTCATAGAGGTTTCCCCTTGGTAGCAGTACCTATCCTTGCTAGGATAATTAGACATCCAATTTGGTTGTGCCTCATAGCCGTAGTTTGTGCCGCTTCTTGTTGTTTCTTTTTGTACTCATGCGCTCGTATCTTTTACCCATACAGAAAGCGGAAGCCGAAGGGGCCGAGCCAATGAGTATTGATAGCAAGGCATAAACATGATCGAGAAGAAAGAATGAGAGCTACCCAGTTTCCTCGTCTCTTGGGCGTATTAGTTTTTCTTCTATAATCCAGAACACTCTTCTGTTTGTTATAGAGACACGCAGAACTGTAATGCAGAAAGGCTCCTGTTGTGTTACCCTACGTGGGAAATATTTTTTTTAACCGCTTTTTTAAGTTTTTGGTTCTTCTCTGTTACTTTTGAGTTTTAGACGTGATAATTGAATTTTGGTAGTTGGAGACCGGTAACACGAGGTGAGGAGTTTTATGGCGCGTTTGTGGAGGGGGAGTGTTGGGACGTTGTTTGTCCAAGTTGATTGCTTCCGTTGCATTTTTAGAGCCAACTACTTGGGGAATAAGCGGTCGCTAGAGCCATTGCATTTCTTGTTTGGAAGGTTAGTTCAAGTCCAAGTAGGGCGAGGACAAGGTTTGACGAAGCGGGTGCGTCAGCATTCGGCGGCTCGGCTCTCTTGCTGCTTTATTGGGCCGATTGCTGAAGGTGCGTAGTTTTAACTTTTCATCTCGTCCGTTTCTGCGCCCTAACCTTCTTCTGTGTTATTTCGGTCCTGGTGGTGCTATGTTCTTCATTGCATAGGTACGAGTGTTTTTCAATCTCTCAGTACGTTCGTCAAGTGCAAAGGAATAATTTTCGCCCCCCTAGTTATAACTGTTCATAGAAAGGAGGCAAGCTCGATCGTTGCTTTTCCAATCAATGGTTGAAATGCTGGACTGGACGGGATCCTTAACGTTAAACACTAAATGACGTTTAAAGGAATGAAAACCATTATTATTTTGTTATTATTATTATTATTTTCAGAGAAATTTGAGATCGAAACTGGGAGATTTTAAAGGATTTTACGATGAGACGACGTGATTATTAGCTAATAGAAAACTATTTTTAACAGTGACGAGGCATTGCTTCAGTTCAAATGCATAATGGATCCTCTGTGTAACAACTCCTGGATTTGAAGATTACAAATCCGTAATTACAAACAATATAATATAGGTAAAAGAATGAAAATGAAACACAACGTAACGACCTAATGACGCGCGGCTCTTCAATTTCGGCCCGCACTTGTAGAAAAGCCATCGCGTTTACGGTGAAACCGTTGGCACCGTATTTTGACATCCCTGAACTCCAACGTTAAAATAACTTGCACGGTTGTCCAGCCTATACCCCACAAATTCATTAATAGAAAAGGAGAAAATCGATTGAGTTCATGAACCACAGCCAGTAAGCACATTCAAGCCGCCGCAAGAATCTGATTTCCATGCTTCGTGACGGTTACAGGTGGTCATCTTGATCTGATGCACCCACCAACTTACTAAAGCAAAGCTTCACAACAGTATTCACTATTGGAAATCTTATGATCAACTCACCTGCTCCCCAATCAAATCAAGACCAACAGCAAGGAAACTGATGCCTTGAAATAATAGGAAGTAGAAGTGAATTCCTTGAGCAGATAACAGGCTTCTGACTGAGGCTGCTAACAGTATGAATGCCAGAGTAAGTTCTTTTCTGTATAAACGGTTTTTCCTCTTTTTCCCACCCTTCTTGGTTGTCTCTAGCTTGTTTAGGTGAGCCAGGCCTGATTCAGATGAGGACCTGTGGAGACCAGTACCTTGCCCCAGAGAATCAGATTCCTTTTCACCAAAGGCAACCAAGTCCGTCTCTGATGATCGTCCTAATTTCTTTGTGACTACCCACTCATAAGAACTTCCGAATCGAAACAATCCTGATATCATTGCATTAAACTTGGTCACAGACATGGTGTTCTCAAATAAAAGGTAGGGAATAATAAATGGGAAAGACCGTGGTGTTGGAATGATAATCAAGATGGACATAATGCCAGGGACGTAACAAACAACCCAAGCTGGTAGCTGAGCTTCTGGAAGGAACATGGTGAGAGGAAGTATGATACAGAAGAGAGTGAATGAATAAAAGGGCAGGATAAGCTTCCGTAGGAGGAAGAAAAGGAATATCAAATTTGCTTTCTTTGACGAACTCACCTGGAATTTGAAGGCAAATATATTAGCAGAAGTACAATCCATACTAAGAAACATGAATGAACTCACAAGTTAAAGAATTGTCAACCAAATAGAAACAAAAAACTACAAAAAGGTGAGGCGGACTTCTTCATTTAATTATCAGCCTTTTTGAGCAAAGGTAAATCCAGCGAGTGAAATCATTTACCCATGATAAGCCACCCAACTTCTTGTGGTATGCTCATTTATAGCTTGAAACCAGCTATTCCTTGTTAGCTTATATCATAAACTGGATTTATTAGTACACAAAATTAGAGAATTTCCCAATTTTAAATCGAAGGCAGATTTGGAAGAAAAAGGGCTTGAAACTTGATCTAAAGCAATTACACGAAATTTCAGTACCTTTGAGCGTAGTACATCAAGAAAGCACAAGCGGAACAACTGCATTGGTCCTGAATGCCAGCGGTGTTGCTGTTTCTTGTATGCCTCATACGACTCTGGAAGTTCACAAAAGCACTGCAAGAGCAAGACAAATCAATTTCCTGGCATGTCATTGAATTATATATAGACATTTTTAAAATGGCAACACGGCAATGCACCTTAACATCATTCAAAAATATGAACTTCCATCCACATAGGTGGGCACGAACAGCTATGTCCATGTCTTCCACGGTTGTGCGTTCCAACCATCCACCACATTCCTCAAGGGCTTTAATTCTCCACACACCAGCAGTTCCATTGAAACCAAAGAAGTTGATGAAAATACCATTCACCTGTTGCTCAACCTCGAAGTGAAATGTCAAGTTTATGTTTTGCAGTCTGGTAAGCAAGTTCTCATCCTTGTTTACAAAGGCCCACCTTGTCTGTACCAAAGCCAAGTCATTGTTCCCCTACAAAAATTAAAGGGCAAAAGGAAAACAATTTTGCTATTACATCATTGAGCAGCCAGAGATCAGTAAAATACAATCATGGCCTTGGAGAAAAGCAATATTAAACTGTCCAACCCACCCAACAAATGCTCTCAACTTTGCATTTGTGCACCTAATTATGAGAAATCATTTAATCAATGGCATGAAGATGACTGTTGGCCTCTTGCCTTAGTACAAATAATGCAAGATTCAAATTTGCTGAGGGAGAGTACACCAACTCTCCAACAATCAGTGGCCCCTTCCTCCCTATCTCCATTAGCAGAAGCATGGAGTCACATGTATAATATGATGGGTATAATGGTAGCAGATTTTAGGGACAATCCATCTGGAATGCTACAACAAGTAACAATCAATAAAGTGCCAGTAAACTACCTTTAATTGCCCACCATAAAGGGGGCTTCCTGTATGTAACAAAACACACTTCACATGACTGTTTTTGGTCAACCCAGGAATGCAGGACATATAAGAAAAAAAGGAACACAAAAATAACCTATCAAACAGACTTGTGGATAACTAAACTTGCTAAACCGGCTCAACCCTGCTAAAGCTGTGATAGATGCAGACTACTGATTTACCTTGAAGTAGGGGATGGTTTTTTTTAAGAAATCAGGCGCTGGCTGAAAATCAGCATCAAAGATCGTCACAAACTCACAATCATTTACGTAATCACAGCTCATTGCAGATTTAAGATTCCCTGCTTTATAACCGGTGCGTATAAGACGATGCCTGTAAAGTATGTGCACACCCCTTTGTTGCCACTTCTGTACTTCTTCCTTGATAAGGAGTTGAACATCTAACGCATCAGAATCATCCAAAACCTGCACAAGCATTCTTTCCTTTGGCCAGTCTAGGACACAAACTGCCGTGATAGATTGTTGGTAAACCTGTATGGCACACAATGGTAATAATTACTTGGTGCAGGATAAATAATACAGAGGGCTGGAACATAAAATAAATAAATAAAACAAATAGAAAGGACGAAAATTTGCACATTGCACCCGCTCAATTCACGCAATTACAAATTCACTATAATCCAAACAATCCAACGCAATAAGAACAGTTTAATATTGCTAAGTAGAACGAAAAAACTATGATTTTCAAGAAATGTTGTATTCTATCTACCAGTTGAGTAAGCTCAACGAAATACACACACTGAAACTTGCAATGAAATAACAAACGAGAAAAGAAGGGAGGGGATTAGAAACCTACATCTGCTTACCTCCTTCTCATTGCACATGGGTATCTGCACCAATACCATGGGATAGTCCTCCACATTCTCTGCCGAAGCATCCAGGATGCCGTACTCCATTGCAGCCACCGGCTTCAATTTCTTAACCTTAATCCAAAGGCACCCTAGCATCAACACGACGCGATCCGCCGACTGTATCAAGAAGAGGGCAATGCACACATTGGTCAAGGTCTGCAGCGGGGGAGCCAGGTAATTGGCTCTGATCTCTAGCCATTTGGCGTACACTCTCTCCACCATGGCCTCCGCGGACTCCACCGAAGGCGGGCTGAAATGCCATCCCTTAAAATAAGCAACCAACTCGAAGCAGAGCAACAGAATCACGAGGAACAAGAAGAGCTTGATCGCCCTGTAGAGGCGGGAGGAGGGGGAGTCGGCGGGGGAGTCGGGGCTAGCGATCCGGCGATTGGCTGTGCGGAGGAGGGAAACGGAGGCGGAGGTGAGCCAGGCGAGGGAGGCGGCGAGCTGCTGGAATTTGAGGATCCAGAGCCAGGAGAGCTGGCGGGCGCTGCGCGAGCGGCCTTTGTCGAGGCTGGAGGAATCGGAGGGGGAGGTGGGGCGGTGCGGACGTCGACGGTGAGGAAGGCAGCGTTGTGGTCGTCTGGGGAATTGTCGAGAAACTGGCGCTGCTTGTTCCACCATTCTTGAAACTCGCGATTTTGAGCCCAACTCATAGAAAATGCAGGAAGCGGAGACGGTGATTGTAGTGCGATTTTTTCTTCTTCTTCTTCTTCTTCTTTTTTTTTTTTTTCCAATTTCAATTAAACTAACCACTCTGTTTGTTTGTGCTCAGCCGCTTGCCTTCTCGAGATCTCTCCGCTTCACTCATGTGTCTCTCTTGTCTGCGTGAGTCGGTATGTGCATGATGAGTACCATTGTTATGTGGTGCGCGTGTGGGAATGATGTGCGCGTAATAGTGATTGAGATTTGAGACAAAAGGAGGATTATAACTTCTTCATTTTTCTTTTTATTTTCTTTTTCTTTTACCTAAATTTAGACGGTGCCAACCAAATTATTAGCGGGACGAGCGCATTGCTTTTTGTTCATTTGCTACTTCGATTTATATGTTCGCGTGCAATTCGATTTGACGTAAGAAAGAGTTGGGAAAAAAAAAGGGAAAACAGAAGCCGAACGAATGCGAATGCGAAAGCGAAAGCGAGCAAGAGCAAGCAAGAAGTAGGTCATCATCTGAAGTCACAAGGGAAAAATCATTTTTACACCTCTTTCGTGTAAAATGTGGACGATTCAGTTCGTAATTTCAGTATGAAAAACGAGTCAAGCCAGTATTACACACACACACACACACATCCACGCAAGCTGTGCTTTTGACAACAATATTTGGGCTATGGGTCCCAATGAATTGGCTGACGCGTCGACCAATTTTAGTGGGAAGAGGGTGGGCGGCGTTAGGCATCGGCCCCTACAATGCCTTTTCTTTTCTTTTCTTTTCTTTGTTAATAAAATATGTGGGTAATTAGAAAGCCCAAATAGTTAAACCATAGTAAAAAGCCTTCGGCCCAATGGGCCCTTGTTGAATGACAATTACAGGTGTGCCCCAATGTTTGGGCTCTTGGCCCAGTTAGCCCAGCCATACTTCTTTTCTGTTCGACCATCACAAAACTTGTCACAGCAATGCTTTGACTTTAGGTGTTAAAACAAAAAAAAAAAAAAAAAACAGAAAGAAGAGAATTAAGGATTAGGCATTAAGAATCAGATGTTGCATTGATAAATCGAGTTGCTTCGTTGCTGGCACGTGTAATATATTATTTAATTACAGCGTGATCCAACTGAAATTTCCATGGTCCTAAGGTGAACGCGCTTTTTTCTCCCGCTTTTTGTCTCCAGGTTGAATGCAAAGTGAAAAATTCAGGGAAACACATGCAATCCAGAGGAGGCCAGTCTAGACCTCAGCTAGTACTATATTAAGCATATTGTTTCTCTCTTTTCTGTAACTAAAAGCACAAGCAAGAAGAGAGGCCATAAAATTTGATTGCTGTCTTAAATTTCTGTCATTCAGTTGGGTTAGTTGTGACCACACTTTGGGCCTTGATTCCAATTTATGAACTCTATCTGCTCCACTCAGATAATCATCATATTAGCCCACAAGTTTACAGATATTTCCTGAACTTTTGGTCCATCAATTTCGGCTCCCAGAAATGCTTCGAGAAAGAAGTCAATCTTCGGCTTGTGTCCATTGGCCGGCTTTTTGGACGCTCAACTCTGTAGCCAGTAGTGGCGACCAGGACTTTCCTGAGACATTCGATTCCCCCCTACAGAGATTTACAGCTTTTTTTGCGTTGAATTGTTACAAATGTGGGCCTCACTTCCACATCATGGTCACAAAACATACGCAAAAATCCAATCAAAGGTTAGCAGTAAGGTCCCAGGTCCACCCGGCTAGCAGCGCGTCTCACGTGTTGAGAAGCTCGAAACGAATAAAAATGGATTTGTCCCCCTCCTCTGGAAAAGGGCCCACAATGTTGGTTTTATCACGCAAACCCAAAATCGGAAATTGGTCTGGCTGGGCAAACTTTTCCTCCGCGGTTAGTTACGATTGTTGCGGCACAGCAATTTTTCGTAGATTGTTGCATAGCACTTACCGAAACAAAATAGGGTCTGCAAAGAAAAGTAATTTTGTGGGGAGATCCCCTTTGAAATGCAGAAAGATGCAAACGCGCTTACTGTTGGAGAGCACGAAATAATGCAGTGGTTGGTGAGGCTAATGATGGGGTCCATTTCATTCATAGCCTCTGTTTTCCCCCAGTCCCCGCTGTAAAGAGACGCCCACCGACGACCAAACGGAATGGTTAAAAGAAGCAAATAAAAAGCTTTGACAAAAGTGAAAGCAGAAAAACTCCCCTCCCCGGAGAAAAAAACACAAGGGGTGATAGAATAGCGACATCTTGTTACCCTAACGAACATTATAATGATACCCCACGATTAACAACAATGCTCCTTGAGATCTCTCCTACTCCTACTCTTTTTTTTTTTCTTTTCTTTTCTTTTTTTTTTTTAGGGCCGTATTCTGGTGTCGTTTTGGTTTGATGGTGATTCGCGGAGGCTCCAAGATTTTCCTTCTGTTATGGACGTGGATTTCAGGGATTGATTAAGACAATTAACCCATAAATTCCCTACCACAGCGACAAGTGGGCTAATTGCACTGCAAAAGGCGCAACGCCAAGCGTTTTTCCCTGTTTCAACATTTCTTTGCACCAGAAATTACCGGTGGTGCTGGGAACAAGAAGGAATGGTACTAGTCCAAGTTAAAATATTGCTAGGACACTATTCTGATGATAAAAGGATGATTAAGATGTTGATATAACCATATTATGGACCCAAAAGGTGAAAAATAAATTACTTTTTCCTTTGTTTAAAAAAAAAAACAGAGAGACAGAGAGAGAGCGAGAGAAAAAGCCTTGATACCCAGCAATTATGCTTATGCAGATCGTTTTCATCAAGTCAGTTTCCCAAATCTTGATAACTTATAGTCTGCACCATTTGGAGGCGGCTTTTGTTCTGGTAGTAGATCGATTACTATTATTTCTTTATTCATCAGATTTAGGCTGCCAAAATTGAAAGATTTTGTATACTTGGATAAACCTATGAGATGCCAATGAAATCTTTCAATGTGGCCGCCTCGTGTTGGTGGAGCAGACTGGCATTTAATGCAAAGGATGTTCTCGGGGAATCAATGAGAATCATTATTCTTGAACACTATCAACGACAGTGAATGTCTGGTGCGAGCATTTAGTATTTGATTCGGACGTGCTGCGAACATATAATGAGGAGTTGAAGTTAGTGATGATCGGATTAAATTGGTCATCAATGCGAATCATCCTCCCATAAACTGAAGGTAAAAAGGAGTGCATAAGGAGATTAAATTGAAGGTTACGGCAGAGTACGAAAGTTGCAGCGGGAGAGAGCAATGCTGCAGAAATTTCAGCGAAGGAAGGAGGTGCCGATGGCAGGAAAATACAGCCAAAAAAAAAACTGAAGATTTTTCTGCCTAATCCCACTAACAAAACAGCTTTGCAGGAGACCATTTCACATGTCATTTTTCCCAAATCGTGGATTACAACCTAACTAGGAACATTTCATGTGGACCAAGACCAAAAGACAAGAGTTGCTGCTGCTTCCTTTTCCAGCAAGCATAGTGCCTTCTCACTTCATTTTCAACGCTGAAAAATTGGGTTGCAACAGGAATGAAGCTAATTCAATTAACATAAACAAGTATGTCATAACATGGACCTCCTTCACTCGAGATAGATTTTACATACTTGTTCAAAAGCCACAAAAAGATTAAAAAAAAATTAAAAAAAAAAAAAACAAGAAGATGGATTTTATATGGAGGTAGTAGAATTTGTATATTGCGAAAGAAATTTTTAGTAAACTTGGGTAAGTATAATAATTTTTAATACTGGTACAAATTCAATCGTCTCAATTTTCAATTTAAAATAAAAAAGAATTTTCTATTAACAACAAACGATTATCCATTAAACAGAAAAAAAAAAGAGAGAGAGAACATGAAAATCAATTGAGATTTTTTCTTTTCTTATTAATTTCTTTTTGATCCAGCCGAAAATTTGATTCTTGTTTGGATTAAACTATGTTTGCAGCACATAATCATGAAAATCAATTTTCTGTGCATTGGGAATCATCGAAGGAGAGGGACAACACTAAGCATAAGTAAAGGCACGAAAGGTCCGTCCGACTAACAGTTTTTTTTTTTTTTTGGGGGGGGGGGGGTGTGGGGGGTAGTGTGTGCGTGCCCTGGGAAAGGAATTAGTAGTGAGCGAGGCTGTAGGGTCACAATCCTGTGTATCCTTATCTCAAGCTTTATGCTGGGTGATTACGAGAATATATTTCTAGTGCTTCTTGCCTCTAAGTTTGTCTTAGCATTGCGGTTCCTTCTCGCTCAAGAGAGAATCAAGCAAAGATACTCAAGAGGACACTGGATGGAGTTTTACACAGAGTTTTCGAGTGCCAGAAAGGCTTTTAACTGGCCGGCGCTTGTCAATGTTATTGTGTCTACAGGGCAAATTGCGATTCCTTTTCGCATAATTTTAATCCGAACGAAACCGGCCACCTAACCTAGTCTATTAAGCATGAATAAAACAGCCAAAGCATTTGACAATTAGAAAGATTACAAAACAGCAATCCCTATAACCAAAAAAAAAAAAAAATCACATTATCGTTGGCCCTTTCAAAACCTTTCTGAGGACAAGACGGTCACATCAACAGTAACTAATAATATAAAGTAGGGGTGCCACTATTCTGCATACACACACCCCCCCCACCCCCCACAAACATTCATTAGCATATTTCTTGTGTATAAAATGCATTAATCTGGAGAGCAATAATGGACCCCAAGTAAAAACAAACGACTAAAAGCTGCCATTCTGAAATCTTTTGTTTGACCCAAGAAACAAGATTTTACTAACAATCTCATCGAAAAATGATCAAACTATTTTTAAGGGGTATCTTTCTATACCTGAACCCCACTACATGAACCACCTTTTCTATTCACCAATACGCTAAAAAAAAGTGAAAGTGCTTATTATAAAGTTAATTGATTCATTGGGTCTAGTCAGAGTCTCACCTCTGCCAATTATAAAGCTATTTGATTCATTGGGCCATCTAAAGTAAAAAACCATATCTTAAAGGAGCAGTTTCAACCTCCAATCTTTTTCTTAATTGATTTTTGTCTGCACGGTAATAAATATATATATATAATAGAAATGACACAGAAGCTTCTACTTTTGCATAACCAATGAAAGTTACCGGAGCCAAGTTAAGTGCCAGAAATCATGCAAGGATGACCCCAGCTCAATATAGGCCACTGTCTTAATCAGTCGTATTAGACTCTAGAGAAAAAGGCCCCGGCACATACAGCTGTTTGCATTACAAGCTGGTATCAAATCAACGTCATTATGCGATCCAGTAGCCACCAATTGTTCTGGTCCTCGCGGAAATTCAACTGAGAGTGTTGCGATTGCTGGTAGAATTAAATTAGAATGAAATCACACTAATGTCCTTATTTATCGTTATAATAGAATGTGCACAAAAAAAAAAAAAAAAGATAATCCGAGATGCTGAACTCATTTATATTTCATTTAATTAGCATTAAGGCATTACATCTTACATTCGGAGTAAAATTAAGTCACACAGTAGGCAGTCGAGAGAAACCACCAAAAAGAAGGGATAGATCCTTGTATTAATTTTTAAAAAAAAAAAAAATCAAAGGGAAAAAATATACTTGCTTTGAACCTAAAGAGGAATGGTTTAGTGGTAGTTGATGTGCTCGTCCAAATTAATATTTCATCTATTTACAGCAGATGACCCCTCCTTCTGGACCTTCTTCACTCCCAGGCCAAAAATAATGGTAACTAGCCTGAGATAAACCTGCATTAGGCCAATTGCGTTCATGATTACCAATGACTTAATTTACGAATTACATTTGCCTCGTACCCCTAAAGTTTGTCGTGCAATGTTGTTTCCACTTTCGGATTCTGGCCAAAACCCATTTGAACGATTGTTTGCAGTTCATCATCACAGAACTGCACATAATTAGAGTTAACAGATTAAGCTAGGTGAAAAGACCAATTAACCCCAAAAAGGGAAAGCGAAGTAAAAAGAAAAATTGGTAGGAGCACTACTTGTCAAAATGAAATACCTGAGGAACACTTTGGTCGAATCCATCAAGTGGAGGTAACGGCATATTGAAGTTTTGGCATAATCCAATGTCCAAGTGGTCCGCTGAGGATTGGGTCACTGTCCAATTAGAAATGCTGTTGAGGAATCCGGAATTGTGCTGCAGCTGGTGGCCGAAAATGGCTGATGCCGAGGAATCTAATGGGAATACGGACTGTGGCAATGCGTTGCTTGATTGGTATGTCTGAAACACACAAAACCAAAAATTAAAAAAAAAATAAAAAATCAAGCTGCTCCTGTGAGCCAAAATTTTTTTGAAATTTCTTGGAAGAAATCGTTAACAGTTGACTAAAGAAAGAAAACAACTCACATCTTTTGAAGCGAGGGTGTCCATCTTGAAATCCATACTGGCACTGACAGAAGCCAACTTCATAGAGAGGAACTGCACCTCCACCCCCCCCCCCAAAAAAAAAAACTTAAAAATTAAGAAAAAGAGAAAATGCACAATCATTGGGCATGGGAATAATTTGGTGGGATTCAACTAATGCATATTATTTTACCTCAACTTGGCGTTGTAGTGACTGGACATAGTTTATAATTTCATCAAGCATAAGAGCTTTTCCAGTGACCTAAAGTCGGCCAAAAAAAAAAAACCTAAAGATTAGGAATGGCCTAAATCGCGTAATTGAAAATTTAAATATTCAAGTTATGCAACTTTCATAGACCTTATTGCAACCCGGCACAAGATCTTGGAGGAGCTTCATTCGTTCGCTAATTTTCTCTCGTCGAACCTGACCATAGCATAATCAATTAGCCAAAGTTAATGGAAAAGTTTGCACAACATGATCGAAGGAACTTTTAGGTAAAATTGGCCCATAGTTAGCATAATCAATTAGCCAAAGTTTATTGAAAAGTTTGCTCACTCTTTCAGCAAGGCTATGACTATCGGTAGCTTGACCTCTCCTTGCTCTAACATGGATATAGTCCATAGGGGTTTCAGGAGGCTTTGAATTATCTTTGGCTTGCTTCTCGTTCCCATTTCCCTTAGCCTCTTCCTCTGCTTTAACAGAGATGTTTTCATCACCAATTCCTTCGTTCGGCTTGATTCGTTTTGCATCTTGATCATCCTTAGTTTCAGCATCCTGAAATCAAAAGCTTCGTCCTTTTCAGTACCCAAAATTGCTTTTATTATGTCACATTGGCAAAATGTACAAATTTTTTGCTTTCCAATAATCTATATTTGTATACCTTTGATGCATTCGCAGGTAGGTTCGATGCCGGTTGTTTTGCTTTTCCCTTGGAAACTGCTTTTCTTTTCCTGCAGTTCAGCTCATTGGAGGGCTTTCGACTAGCCTTCCCGTGCGGTACTTGTTCGGATACAGAGGACTCTTCTTGAGAATTGACTGAGTCGGATCGATCCCGCAATGGAGAATTCTTGTCTCCTTTCTGGGATCCAAATGCCTTAAGAGAAGGACTGCTTGGAACCCGAGGCATTTTCCCATTTCCCACCAACGGATTGGAGTTACTATGAAATTCGGGATTGTTTAGCCCAAACTGGGTGGTTCTGCTGTTGAAACTCCTGCTGCCGAAGGAGAACCTTGCAGCTCTCTCTGCAAAGCCAGGGTCAGCAGTGAATTCTGCCACAGTGGCATTCAAAGGCGGAGACTTTCCCAAACTAGGAAAACTCAGTTGTTCCTTGTGGAGGCCATCCATTGCCGTCAAATTCATCACCTTGGGTGGTGAATTCAAAGGGGTACTATAACATGAAGTATCGGCACCGTTATTGGCTGTAGTGACATATGAAGCTGCCAACGTAGGCCGAGAATGCAGGGAGTTCTCATCATGGCTGTTGCTGCCTATGTTTCCCAATTTTCCAATGAGCTCTCTGATCATAATGTTCTCGCTAGACATGTTAGAGTTGGATGCTGCCGGAGACGATGCCATTGAACTCAGTGCCGATTCAAAGTGGGGACCTTGATACTTTGACTTTTCCCAGCCGGATTTGAAAAAGCCACATGGCGACTGCTCAGGTGAGCAAATGAGTTCAATGGCTTGTATTTCCATTTCCGGGGAGAGAGAGTGCCGGTTGGGCGTTGATGGAATGGACATGGGCTCAGGGTGGAATGGGGGTCGGGGGATTCCTGAACTCTGAAAGAACTGATTTTCCATGATGAATTGTTAGAATCTAATTGGGGTGGCCTAATTTGAAAAAGGAAGTCAAAATTGAAAAAGTTTTGTTGCTTGTGCAGAGGAAGAGTGTGATGCAGAGCAGAAAATGTTGATGATGGAGCGGAATGGAAGAATTGCTGTTTGGTCTGAATAAAAGAAGAGCACAATGTGTTTGGTAAAAGTAAAGCTAAGCAAAAGCACAAATACAAGAGGGAGAGGAGACAGAGAAAAAGAGAGTGGAAGGGGAAGGGGACGGTTTGGCTTATGATGTAGCTGTGTAGAAGAAACAAAGAGAGAGGAGCGTACCCAAGGCAGACCAGCGTTAAAAAACGAAAGAAGGAAAGAATATTAAATGCAATTTGACACCTTTTTTTTTTTTGTGGTTGGTCTACAACATACTCTTTCTCTCTTTCTCTCTCTCTCTCTCTCTCTCTCTCTCTCTCTCTCTCTCCGCAAAAAGAGGTGGAGTGGGGGAATTGCCGGGCCTTGGACGTCAAAGCAACTAAATATCCATTTCCCTTCTCTTGAAATGCTACACGCTTCTTGCATTGCCATGGAAAGCAAAACAAAGTACTGAACATGTCTGGCAGAAATGCCTCCCATTTTCACACCCAGATAATGGACTTCTTTAATTAGCCACATCAAGAATTACGACTAATAAACCTTTAACTAGTTTGTGCGTTAATTCATGAAAAACGATGAAAAAAAAAAAGAAAAAGGTCCACCCTTTGATGAGCAAGTTTCATATGACAAGAAGCAGAGTCAGTCAGGTCAGTAATAGTAAATTTCTAGATGGGCAGCCTCATCTCATGAGTATGGGCTCCTCGACAGTTGACTGTGAGTGTCAGCAATTGGTAGAACTTGGAACGTCGATGTTCAACGTACCAGGATAGATGGGTCGTTCCGTTTATCATGAACTTTACTCCCTGCTGCTATGTTCTAAAGGACGCAGAGGCTGGCATCAATCTCATTCTCCTCTAACACTTCCATCTTTTTGTAGCTGTGGAAGTTTCATCCAATTTTCAAAATTTGAACTTAAATATAGACGAATTAAATTCTTTTTTTTTTAAGAAAATAGATAATGTCGAAACGGCCTTTGATAGTGTTCGGAATAGAATTTTCCAAAAATCAGAAAGAATCAAACCATGAAAGGGTTAAATTGTATTGTAAGATGTGTTCGAACTATGTACATGAATTCGTGAAGAAAATTTTGTACTAACATCTCAAATTTTGTTTTCAATTTTGTCATTGATTGTAGCAATGGATACAAAATAACAATCTGACGTGACCGCACTTCTAATCATAAGTCACCACATTTTTGTCTATCATACGAATCTCTCTTGTGGGCATTATTATTTATTGGTTGCAACTACTCCCTATGCTCCTCCATGGACTGTATATTTGCAACCCTTTTCGTGCCTCCTTGGCTCTCTCGTTCCCTTTCTTCAGTCCTTCAAAAACGGAAGCAGTGTGCGGGATTCTCTGTTGCTTATGTTACAAACAATGTTTGAAAATTTTTAAAATATTTTCTACCACCTTCCCCCTCTCGTTTCCCTCCTTCACATTTCCATTCACGAAGCAGTTTTACATAGGTCAATCATTTAGGTCAACGTGAGGGCTTTGGGGTTTGAGGTTAAGCTAAATTAGTCAAAATAAAATTAATGGGTCCTTTTATTGCTCGGTCACTTTTCTTTTTTTTTTTTTTTTTTTTTTGGGTTTTGAGAGAGAGAGAGAGGGGGGGTTCCCTTGCACGCACGAGGGGTAGAAATGCCTGTGAAGTTAAAAAGGGGAATAAAATATTATCTTACGTGTTTGGGCACAGTCAATCATTGCATTGAATTCCGCCCCCTCGCCGGTCAACCCGGGTTTGGTCGGGTTCAAATAACGTTACCGACTCACCTTCATTTGCTCAGCTCGGTTCTCCTTCTATGAAATATGCAAGCGATTCCGCAAAGCGAAGCACGGCCACCGCCTCCAAATTGATAAATTATTATTCTTTTTGGGTCCACCCCCCCCCCCCAAAAACAAAAATAAAAGTACGGATAAGTTTTGTTTTATTATCCATGGACGTTTCCTGTGCCAGACGCATTTTTCCCTAAAATGTCTATAAGCCCTCGAGATCTGGTTGGGCAAAACTGGTGGCTTCGTGATGGGAATGCAATTGGGGACGCACCATCTTTCTCTGATGGAAAGAACTCGGTGTTGGTACAATTGTCATGATAACGTCTTCTTGCCCTGGATAACAAGTATCAGGTGGTCCAATGGAGCCTATAATCGAATGTTGGGGCAAAGAAGCAGGCCCAATGAATAAGATTTGGAAATTTTTGCATTTTGTTTTTATTTTTATTTTTTATTTTTGTTAAAAGAGGAGGAGGAGGAAGGAGAAGAAGCCTGAAGCATGCGCTTAATTTGTATCTTACATGTCAGGGGGCACCTTTACCCGTTTATTCATGGCTGGATATAGTTGAAAAATAACTATAAAAAAAAAAAAAAAAAGAGTTACGACCCAGGGGGCAAGAATCACGTGGTTGAAATACTAGTCGACTCTGTATTTTTTCAGTAGTCAAAACGTGAAGGAAGAAATGGCACGCTGACAAGATCCCTTCCATTTCACTCACCTTGTCTTATATTTTGCACCGAATTGGCTGGTCATTTTTGCAGGTTTTTCCAGACTGTCATAAAAAAGAAAAAAAAAAACAAGGACAATAATTATTATTATTGTGGTTTTCGCGGGATCTACTTACAATTGTACATATGAACTTATTACAGTGTAGTGGACAGTCGTTTTTTTGTCATTGTTCACATTTCATTTCAAGTGGATCAAAGAAAATTTTAAAAATAACAAAACAATAAAATAAAATAAAAAGGGAACTTCAGAACCGCATTTATGCGTGCGTGCAGAAAATTTATTAGAACATTTTTGGTCTTGATGGTCGCCATGTGTGCAACGTGTGTTCAAAGAACGCGTGTGTATATACTTGTCTGACCCGGCAATATTTCTCGTTCAGTGCTCGTCACCTTTTTCTTTTTTTTTTTTTTTTTAAACGCTTGCTGGATAGGGAGATACATCAATGAGCTTCGCCGACCAAAGTAACATTAGCGTTACCCTTTCGCGTCGTTCGTGAGATTCACACGAGCAAATAATAATAATAATAATTTTTTAAATATTTTTTTTAACAAATAAGTCTTGTTGCCATAAATATTTTTCAGTCAACAACAGCTCCAATACTTTAATTATATATGTACCGTCTGTATTCTTCCTCTCGATTTTGCTCGAATGGTTCTGCAGAATAGCCAGAAATCACATTACAATCACAATCACAATCAAATAAAGAAGTAGAAACGTTAAATCAAAGTGACAAACGTTTGAGGAAAACAAAAAGAGCATTGCCACCTTAGAGCAAGAGAGCAAATGCTAAATAGCTAATAATGATTCCGCTGGCTCACATTTTGGGGCTTTTTTCTTTTTTTTTTTTCTTTTTTTTCAATGATTGATCCATACCAAGATACTGATGATTGGAGTAGTTGACGACAGGCACGCATACATTGCATGGCTAATGTATTTGAAGAGCAGTCAAAAATTCAACGACCGCTTCCGTATTTCAATGGGGAACGTATTCAATTAATTTCTCACTTGTCAGTGTACTTATGATAGCGTGGCTGACCAGGCAGCCAGCCGGACCCAACCTTCTTTCCAGGGCTCTGGCCGCTACAACTGAGAAGTTACAATCACAGTTTTGTTTCAATCAATGTGGAAAATGCAATAATTAATGCCCTTTACAAAGGGAAAAATTTTAGCTGCGGAAGGGCCCGGATGGGACAAATAGAACACGCATCGCAACACTACATAACCTAAGTGCGGGTCTCACTAACAATATTATTTGAAATGATAGATTTATTTTCTTACTTACATTAATTTAAATCTTCTTATTATTTTTTTTAAATAAATAAGAATCAATTTTGATGACATGATATCAAATTTAAATTAATTAATTTTGATAATGGGTATATAAAAAACTCACTTATATTTAACAGCATTCAGATAATAAATTTTTACTTAAAAAAATTTAAAAAGAGTATAATATCTAGACTCAATTTACAAGTAAAATGAACACCATACATACGATGCATATTTTCATAATATAAAAAAAAAAGAAAAAAATGTGTAAACAATCAAATATCAAATTTTTTTTATTTATCTCTAAATAATAAAATATATTTACTGGTAAATTTTAATTGTATATGCGTGTATAGATTCTTCCATGAATTGATTGAAATTACCTGCAATGTAACAGATCTATCATGGCAGAGTACATATTATTAATTAGTCATCTAATAATTAGATTGTAATTTGGCATCGGGGAAAGCGATTCAAGCGTGCCACATATGCAAAGTGGGGTCGTTTTTTAATGTCAGAAAGTTCGTAAAGCTTCAGAAAGGAGAGTACAGTGATCTAACCCACCTCGTGTCCACCCTCACACGCCGCCGCCCCGCCCAGCCCCCCAAAATTTAATTGGTCGGTCTTTTCTTTAAGTATATGTGATTTAAGAAAAATTAGAAAGAAATGAAATTTGAATAAAAAATAAAATTTAACTTATTACGATGGTTAATTATAATTAACCATCACATATAATAAATACATTAACTACGCTAGGCTAATATCTATTTTATGTCTAAATTTTGGCGTTCCCTAATCAAGCTCTATGCTGTTTGCTTCCCTTTGGGTTGTTTTAAATTAAACAGAGAACAAGATATTATTACTTACCAAATTAAAAAAGAATAAATAATATTCAAATAAAATTGGGTCAGCGTGCTATCAAAAAACCAACGGTTCATATAAAACCAGCGGCTAAACCGCTCAAGAAATTTTGATACGAAACCCAACCGCCGACGGATCAAAGTAATCGCGTGGCTTGCAGTCCAATCAAATGTCGGTGTACAATTATATTATCGGAAAAGTCGAACGACACCGTGAAGCAATTCTATAAATAAATAAAATATTCATTTAACCACAATAAAAATATATATATTGAATGATTTATATAATATTATTTTAATTCTAATAAAATTTTTATGATTATAATATATTTTAATATTATTAACTTGTAAATTTATGAAAAATCGTCATATATGTAATAGGTAAGTTTTCTCTCCATTTCAAAAATATATATTTACATATAGATATAAATAATTTTTTTTATATAGAATCACAAAATGCCTCGTAGGAAATTCATTTATTTATTTATTTATGCCTATGAATTATATAATCTTGATACTTCCCTACGAGAGTAGAATTTCATCATCAAAAAATTCACACCTCTCTTGGTACACAAAATTTCCAATATCAATATTTAAAACTTTAATTTTCATGATGGTCCTGGGAAGAATCACGATTTAATCTCTTGCAAAATGGCATGACAATTTTTCAATTGGGTTGAGAAAGCCCAATCCACAATTCAAAAGGCTAAAGGGCTGGGATTGATTTTGCCATATGCTTAATCCAGATCTTTTTTTTTTTTTTTTTTGAAGTCTTTCTAGAGGGCATTTTAGCCTGTAGAAGGGAGATGGGAACCCGACCCTCTCCTGACCTTTCAGCCAGGTGAACCCAACCCATATCTCAAATCTCCTGCAATTCAAAAAAATAAAAATAAATAAATAAATATATATATATATATATGCAATTGGGGACGAGAAAGCTCAATCCACTATTCCAAAGGTTAAAGCAATGAAATTACTTTACTTTGTTGTAAGCCCAATCCATATCTTAAAACCAATCTTTACACGTAATGGCCTAAAAGCCCAGACGGGCCCAGGTGTCTAGACTTCCTACATCTGAACTGAGGCGACACAACCATCTGCAAAATGACGAGACGAAATCAATAAATAAATGAATATATGTATATGTATATATATACATATATATTTGTTTGTTTGTTTATTCGAGTGAGTATTATGATTCTTTTCGACTTTACTATTAAATAAATTACACAATAAAGTAGACCAGTGCCAAGCATTGAATGACGCGAGGGTCCCACAAAATCTCGAACCTATTGGCGCAAATTTTGGAATTAATTGCACACTTGCCATGGGAATCACACTTCCTTTTTTATTTTTTGCCCTTTTCTTCTGGGTACATCGGAAAATCCAAAATAAATTAACTATCAAATAAAACCTACACCAATCAATTCACCCTCCAAAAACCGGTGTTATAGGTAATAGTTGAATTTTTTTTTTTTTTAAAAAAGAAGTAGAAAATTGAATATTGGGCGAGAAATAGTATATACATAGATATATATCTAAGGATAGCAATTTTCTCTTTTATAGTAAATATAAATATAAATATAAATATAAATATATATATATATATACATATATTAGAAATTCGCTTCCTAAAATACAATGCCCAACTAATATATATATATATATATATATATATATATATATATATATATATATATATATATATATATTAAAAAAAAAAAAACAGAAGATCGTGCTTCCAATTTAATCTTTACAATCTTAACATAAAAAGGATCCTCATGAAAGTTTATTTGCATGCATTTATTTACAGAGGAGAAAAGAAGAGTATAGGATCGAATCTGTGTTCTAAATTTTGTCATATTGTGTAGTGTAGTCATGTCCATTGTTCATAAATAAAAAGAGAAGCCATTCGGGAATAAGAGTGCGTGCGTCGATTTTGTTATGGACTCTCCTACTTGCTAATACTAATAATCAAAACAGTAAATAAAAAAACGGGTGCTTTTCTTCTTTTTTTCTTTTTTTACGTTTGGGCGTGAGAAGAGGGGCGCGACTGCAGAGAGATAAGAAAATAAGAAAATAAATACATAAAAAGAGAATATCTGTTTTGCAACTTTTACCCGAGTCCGGCCAGTGCCCGGACCCGAAGGGAAGGAAAGCGTAGGGAACAAGGAGAGTTCCGTACGGCTCCGAAAATCCCGCCCAAACAAGATTCGTGGCATGGTCCCCAAGTAAAACCGAAACAGGCATTGCCTCGCCTTCTAAATAAGCCAGTTGGCCCGCCTCTCCGAAGGGGGCTTCTCAGTCTCTCTTTCTTCTCTTCCTGGGAACTTCTCTCTCTCTCTCTCCCTCTCTCTCTCTCTAGGAGCCCGTGTTCTGATGTGCTTGATTCTTTCTTTTACCCCATGGCGGCTCTCCTAGAGAACTCCTTCGCCCTCTTGGACAGCGTAGAGGACGACGCCAAGATCATAGACACAGCAAAGGCCGTTGCAAAGAAGGATGCAGAGGAGAAAAAGATATTGAAGCCGCAGTCGGAACAGGCGGTGAAAGCGGGGCAGCGATATCGGTCGGCTCCCCTGTCTGCGAGTGCCGAGCGCATTATTCTTCCCCTTTACTGTAAACTCCCTTCGCCTTCCCACTTCAAAGCCTTTTAACTAATTAGTTGTGTTCGAAAATCTTCATCATTATTGTCCTGTTTGTTGGACTTACAGATAGACGAAAGATTAAATATTTTCCTTACCCCACACCTAACAAAATATTTTTTTAAAAAAAAAAACTACTTTTTTCATTGTGTTTGGGGTTTATGATCCCCTTTTGCCCCTGGTGCTTGGATGTTTGCATTGTATTTCTTTCTGCTTTCCTTTTAATATCAGGCTGTTGCTATGTTTTTTTGTTGTTTTGTTTTCTCTAGAGAATTTGTCGACCATAAGGTCTGTTACAGTTCGGAATCGTTTGCATTAGCCATGATATGAATTAATCATTTGTTTCCTCTTTCCCAGTTCGTCGAGGGGGCATTGTGGCCGGAAAAGAGAAACCAGATGGGGCAGAACAGAATGACACGGGAAGCAAATTATCTTGGCGCAATGGTGACAGGGGCAGTTATAAAGGTGTTGCCAGTTACCAGGGTAATAACTATAGGAGAGATGGCAACGATTATAAAGGCAGTTATGGAGGGCGTCGGGGCTACCGCGGCAATAACAGAAGGGGTAACAACGACTCGGGATATAACGTAAGTAGTAATGGTTCTAGATATGGTGATTATGATCGGAATAATGGAGGAAACAATGGAAATTACGTAGGCAAAAATAATTCAAGGGATTCTTTAGGAGTTGATGACAATGATGGCTGGCAAATAAGTGGTAGGCGTCGAGTTGGTCCTCGTGGCCAAGGCAGGGAATACAATAATATATTTACCAATGGCAGTGCATACGAGGGCCCAGTTACCATAGTTAATCAAATCCAAGGTCAAGATGATACTGCATTGGAAAAGGCTGCTGAGGGGCAAGTTACTGAGAAACCGAAGAGTGGAGAGTTTGAAACAGATGAACGTCATGAAAATAGCAACATGCTGCGTGGTATTTCTGAAAAGGATCTTAGTAGCGTGCAACATGCTGTTGATGGTGAGAACAAAAGTATTGCCGCTGAAAAGCACCTTGATGGTGATACTGCTGCAGAAGCAATCACTGATGTGAAAAGGGGGTACGCTTTCTTTAAATTTCTTTTGTTACTTTTTTTTTTTATCTTATCTGGTGACATTGTCATTTGGTGGTCAGCTTTTTATTTGATTTATGTTTAAATTTCTTTCATTATGGATTTTAATGGTTTTGCTATAGGGATGTTGCTGATACTGCCCCTGATGGACCAAAAGAATCTAAAAGATCAAAGAAATTCGGAAGGAAAACTCAAATTGAACATACTCATGCGAAGAAAGATGAAGAGGGAGAGTATGACTCAAATGTAATGTTACTGAATCTTAATATTCTGTTAAAAACTTGCTATTTAGAGCAATAGTTGATGTGTTCTCTGACTGCCCTGCAGAAAATGACTCTTGAAGAGTATGAAAGGGTTCAGATGGAAAGGGGAAAATCGTTAGAATCTCTGAAAAAGGTTGAGCAGAGGCAAGTAACACTTGACAAGGATTTTGAGTCGATGCATCTTCTGGAGAAAAAATCTGAAGGTGGCTTCATCAAGCCGGTCAGTTTTTGCTTTTTTTTTTTTGGGTTGTCTTGTTGTATTTCCAATTCATTATGCTTCTGGATGTGAATTTTTATTGTCTCTCTCCTTTTTTCTTGCAGAACACTAAAAAGGATTTGCACCAGAGGAAAGATGGTCTTAACAAGGAGGAGAGAGCCCGAAAAGTAATGGATTCTAACTTTTGTATGGTTGCCAAATGTCTGACCATTCTTTTCAACTTTTAAAATAATGAAGCCTGCTATTGATTTGGCGCTGCATTTCTTCATCCTAGGATAGGGAAGCGCGCCATATTCCTCTAATTTCTTCATTAGCTTGTACTAGTCTTAGGAATGTTGTGTTGATTGGGCTTGCAAAAATTCACTTCCTGTAAACCACTCTCATTGAGGACGCCGCCTCAAGAACCAACCATCTGTGCTGTCCTCTGTGGTGCCACAGTCTTCCATCAGTGTCTTTTATGTTTTTCTTTTACTTTTGGAGTCCCTAAATAACATGTCTTTTTTGTTTGCTTCTTGCAGTGCATGAGCATTGATGAGTTCTTAAAACTAGCTGGAGTCGATCATCAACGTAAAGCTCTTTCAGAGAAATATCGGGCTGGTAAAGCTGGCAACCTCTCGGAGAATGGTCGAGGTCGCGGTCGTGGTGCCGGTTATGATGGGGGGAAGATAAATGGTGGACGGCAACAGCACAGAGAAGGTAGTGCTCGTGGATTTGTGGGTGAGACGATTACTGGTGGACCTCGACAGGAGACATCCTATAATGGCCATGGTTACGATGGCGAGAGAACTAATGGTGGACTCCAACACCAGAGATCATATAATGGTCGTGGACCCAGACACCATGATGGCAGGGAGCAAAAGCGCAGTAATGGGGGAGGTGAAAGTGGGAAGCTCAACTTCAGTCAGCATGAGAGACCTGATTTCCATCATAATGGTGGATATGCTGCCCCTGCTGGGAGGCTTGATAATCGGGAGCCGCGACATCAGAGGTCATGTGATAACGGACTTGGGAAGGGGAAGGAACTTAATGTCGAGGATCCCAACCAATTTCCTGCCCTTGGAAGTAGTACTAATGCATAACTTTTATGACAAACGGATAAGAAGAGCAATGTTCAAATCGGACATCCAAGAAGGATGCGAAATTATGCAGCCTGTAGCTCATATTCTTTGTCAAAAACAGCTTCCTTTGGTAGGCTATTATGAAATTTTAAACAAATATTATTTACGGATTGCATTTGAAATAGCAGTTCTGCTATGTGTTGATGGCCAACTATCTCTTTCAAATCTGCATAAATTTTAACGTTTGATCCTGAATTCAGCCCAGTGCTCAAAAGAATTGCCACAATTCCGCCTCATCCTCGTAGACTAAAATTTTGCAGTCTCTAGTTGGTTTTCTTGGTCAACTCTCTCGATGCTCTCCCATGTCATTTTCCTTTTAAGAACGTTTTCTTGCCGTAATCGATGTTCCCAACGAATGGGAAGCTCCCCTTGTATGCATATTTATTGCCAGGTAGGAAGGCTACTGTCGAGTGGGCCCCGAAGGGCTGGACCCCCCAGCCTCTCTTCTCACATCCACGTGTATTGACGTAATTGCATCAAAGCACTTAGAAAAGTCCATGGTGCTGAAATGGCGTCTGACCTAATCCCCCCAAATCATTGGCCAAATCATACACATCCAAGTAACCAACTGTTGCACTGGAATAAACCCCCAGGAGTCGTCGGATATGCTGTCAGGTGCGTAATCCTAAACGGATAATATCCAGGATATCCTCTGCTAAGAGTCCCAACTTTCTTAAGCCATCTCTGTGTAACCATTTCTCTTCCTTTTTTCTATTTTTATATATTAATAAAAAAGAGACTAAGATCACTGGAATATCAAAAGAGCGAATATTCGCAAGCAAAATCCCATCCTCCATATTATTTTATTTTAATCATAATAAAAAAAGAGACACAATTTAAAAAGGGAACTAAACATGAATCTTTTCATATTATAAAAGCTTATCGGACGTCTCTTTGCTGTTCCAAGCTTTAATTAAAAACATAGCATCTCTAAAAACCATAAAACAAGAAATAGAGAGAAGTTTCAAAGGGCTTGCTCAGAGCATCCGTTGTCTTTTTTAGCCGGGAAGAAAAATGTCGGGTTCTGCGAGAGCGCGGCGAGTCACTGACCCGCTCGACGACGAAGCCAGAGCTAGACTCGTCGGCGGCCCCATGCTCGGTTACGTGAGCAGCGGCAGCGAGCACTCGGCCGACGAGTCACCTTGCCTCTCTGAGCTCGTTCAAGGCTTCCTCGAGGACGACGATTCCGAGTCTCATTCCCCAGGTTACGAGTCCGATTCAGACCTTATCGATCCTGTCACTGGTCGCACTGACCTCACCGACGAAATTCTGAGATCAACCGTCGTCAATAACTTGGATTCGTACGGGAAATTGTTATACGCTCACGTTTTGGAAGCAATGGAAGTGTATTCGTGGTTGGAGAACCAGAAACCTGTGTTCAGAAGAAAGGTGATGACATATTTGAGAGAATTAGGGCACAGTGCTGCGGTCTGCAAGACCAAGTGGGACGCCTCTGGTAGCCTTGCCGCCGGAAACTACGAGTTCATCGACGTGGTCCAATTCACCTCTTCCGCGTTGCGCAACCGTTACATCGTTGACATGGACTTCGCCTCGCAATTCGAGATCGCCAGGCCGACGAGACAGTACGAGAAGTTATTACAGTCGGTACCTAGGGCTTTCGTCGGTAAGAACGAGGACTTGAAGAAGATAGTCAAGGCTACGTGTGACGTGGCCAAGAGGTCGCTGAGGATCAGAGGCCTCTCGCTTCCTCCGTGGCGAAAACCGTTACATGCAGAACAAGTGGTTGGGCCCCCACCGCCGGACGGTGAATTCTGTTCCGTCCAACTCGTTGACACCTGTTGCAGTGGCCGTCAGCGGCGTGAAATGTCGCCGGGTTGGGTTCGATGAGCCCATCAACGGGCAATTGGTTGTCCGTACGAGATAATAGTTTCCAGCTTTGAGAATAAAATTATTACAAAAAATTAGAGTATTTGTAACGCGGCAAATGTACAATGGATTAGATTAGATAGATGGATCGTTGGGTGTTTATCAAGTGCAAGCAATCCAAAGTAACAAACCGCCTTCAAAAAGAATTTTCTCAATTGAGGTAAAATACCTCTAACTAAGAAATCTTAAAATATATATAGTACATACAGTTATACTAAAATTATAAAAATGTCATTTTATAAAATTTAATTATAAATTACAAAAAAGTTCATCGTAGATTCTTATCATTTTTCTCGCTTATCTACGTACTCCTCGGCTATCTGGTCTACATTATATTATTCTCTCCCACCAAAGAAGAACTCGACCCCGAGTTCTCTTTAGGATATAAAGGCGTGTCATCTGGATGAAAGAAAGATAAATCAGCTACATTGAATGTATTGGAAATGTTCATATCATTAGGAAGCTCAACAATATAAGTATTGTCGTTGATTTTGCGTACAACTTCATAAGGACCATACTTCTTTATCTGTAATTTGCTATACTTGCCCACAGGAAAGCGTTCCTTCCTCAGGTACACCATCACTTGATCACCAACCTCAAATAGTTTCTCCTTCCTGTATTTATCAGCAGCTGCCTTGTATGTCGCATTTGCCTCAATTTTCCTTCTTACCTCTTCAGCGATAGTTTGATATTGTTCTGCCATGTTTTTAGCTGCTATGCTAACTTCTACCCCCTTAAGTAACTTCAACAAATCCAGGGCATGTTGTGCGTTTTGGTGTAAACCACTGAAAAGGGTGATCTCCCAATAGTTCTATGAACAGAACTATTATAAGCAAATTCAGCTTGGGCCAATGCTTGATCCCATTGTCTTGGCTTTTCACCACAGATACTCCTGATCAAATTTCCCAGTGTTCGGTTGGTCACTTCAGTCTGCCCATCAGTCTGTGGGTGAGCTGTGCTACTAAAGTTTAATGAAGAATCAAACAGGAACCACAACATCTTCCAGAAGTGACTAAGAAACTTGCTATATTTATCAGAAGTAATGGAACTTGGAATACCATGTAAGCGCACCACTTCTTTGAAAAATAACCTAGCAATAGATTGGGCATCTGGAGTTTTTCTACATGGAATAAAATGAGTCATCTTAGAAAACCTGTCAACAACAACAAATACAGAGTCAGCACCTCGTTGGGTACGAGGTAAACCCAAGATAAAATCCATCGACAAGTCTTCCCAGATGTTCCCAGGTACTGGTAAGGGAGTGTATAACCCCGCATTTTGAGATTGCCCCTTGGAAGTCTGACAGATGTAGCATCTCTCTACAATCCTACCAACATCTCTTCTCAGTCGAGGCCAAAAATACCTTTCTGTTACAGCAGCTAAGGTCTTATCTCGACCCAAATGTCCTGCTAAACCTCCTCCATGAAGGTCTCTAATCAACTTCTTCCTTAAGGAGGACTCAGGAATGCACAATTGATTTCCCTTCATTAAGTACCCCTCATGAATATGATAATCATCACAAGGCTCCTTACTAGCACACTTCCTCCACATCTCCTTAAAATCACCATCATCTTCATACAACTCTTTTATTCTTTCAAAGCCCACAACCTCAGCACTTAAGGTAAATAACAAATCAACCCTCCTACTTAAAGCATCAGCCACTTTGTTTTGCACACAAGATTTATGCATTAACTTGAAAGGAAACCTCTGTAAGAATTGAATCCACCTAGCATGCATATCCTTGCTTATCCTGGTCTGACCACTCAAATGTTTTAATGCGACACAGTCTGAGTAGAGAATGAATTCCTTTCCTACCAAATAGTGTTCCCATACTCTCAAAGCTCTCACAACAGCATAGAACTCTTTATCATAAGTTGCCCAATTCCTCCTAGCCTCACATAACTTTTCACTATAGAATGCTATTGGTCTCTTCTCCTGTGATAGCACCGCACCGATCCCTACCCCACTAGCATCACAATCAACTTCGAATAGCTTATCAAAATTAGGTAATGCCAATACAGGGGCCTTACATAACCTTTCCTTTAGATTCACAAAGCTTGTGTCAGCCTCTTCACCCCATTGAAATTTCCCTTTTTTCAGACACTCAGTTAATGGAGCAGTAATTGTACTGAAATATCTTATAAATCGCCTATATTAACTAGCCAATCCTAGAAAACTCCTTAATTCAGTAACAGCTTTAGGAGTAGGTCATTCCCTGATTGCTCTCACCTTTTCATCATCCACCATGATACCCTTACTGCTAACCACAAACCCCAGAAATAACAATCGCCTTGACATGAAAACACACTTTTTCAAATTAGCAAATAATTTATTCTCCCTCAATACAGCCAAAACACGCCTCAAGTGTTTAACATGCTCTTCCTCTGATTTACTAAATATCAGTATATCATCAAAATATACTACTACAAAGCAACCATTAAAGGGTTTTAATACCTGATTCATCACACGCATGAAGGTATTGGGCGCGTTACTGAGGCCAAATGGCATTACCAGCCACTCATACAACCCCTCCTTAGTTTTGAATGCTGTCTTCCACTCATCGCCAGGCCGGACTCTAATTTGATGGTAGCCACTCCTCAAATCAATTTTGAAAAATACCTTAGCTCCGCTCAATCTGTCTAACATGTCATCCAATCATGGTATAGGGAATTTATACCCGATGGTGATCTTGTTGATGACCCTACTATCAACACACATTCTCCAACTCCCATCTTTCTTAGGTGTCAATAAAGCTGGTACAGCACAAGGACTCATGCTGTCTTGAATGAACCCCTTGTCCAACAACTCTTGGACCTTCTCCTGCAGGACCTCAATTTCCTTAGGACTCATCCTATAATGTGGTAAATTTGGAAGACTTGCTCTAGGTACCAAGTCTATGTGATGCTGAATATCCCTCAGGGGTGGTAGTCCCTTAGGTAAGTCATTAGGAACCACATCTTTATACTCTTTTAATACTCCCTTAATTGCTTCAGAGACCTCTTCACGTGCATCTTCATCCCCAACTATCATATTCTTAACAATGAGTGCATGAGCCACTTTCGACTCTTTCAAATCCTCAACCACCTCCTTCTTTGACTGGGCAATAGTCAAGAAAGAGCGTTCCTCTATCTTACGAACTCTAGAGCGACCCTCTAACTTCAAAGGTAACAGAGTATACTTCACACCCTCCTTTTCTAACTTATAAACATTCTCTTTGCCTGCATGTTGAGCGTTCACATCGAACTGCCAAGGTCTCCCGCATAGTAGATGACATGCATCCATGTCAACAATATCACAGAAGATTTCATCTCGATACCTCCCTATAGAAAAGAAAATGGCACCTTACACCTCTCCTTTACCTCAATCTTTTCGGCCGCCTTGATCCACCCAATAGTGTATGGGTATGGATGTTTCTCGACAGGCAACTGTAACTGTTTAACAACTTCTCGCCCGATGATGTTTTCACAACTCCCACTGTCTACAATTAAGTCAAACACCTTGCCCCCAATTGTGCACCTGGTGCGGAACAACTGGTGTCGTTGGGTATTTGTCTCCTGTTTTGGTGCTAACATCATTCGTCTAATCACATAAGCTGGTTCCACTTCACCATTATCCTCCTCATCATATTCATCCTCTTCATCAGGCTCACAACACACATCTCCTTCATCATCCCTATTTACAATATGAACACTCTTCCTACTAGGACACTCATTAGATCTATGACCAGGCTGATTACAACGATAGCACTTACCCAAGATTGGTCTGGCATACGGGTTATCTTGCTTCTGGATGCCCTTAGACTCCATAGGCTTCTTCCCTTCAGCCCTTTCATCCCTCTTGGCATTATCTTCACCAAATTTACTCGACAAATTCTTATTCTTTTCAACACCCACTTTATTGGCAACATCACTCACGAACCCTCTTCTTTCACTTGTATATCTAGTACTCTGCTCCTGCAACATTAACTCAGCTCGGAGAGCCATATTTTTTGCCTCATTCAAATTCCTCAAAACCGCAACTCCTATTTTGTCCTTAATTTGCAACTTCAACTCGTCCACATATCGTGCAACCTGTTGACCTTCACTCTCTCTCAAGTCATTCCGTTCCTCTAACCTCATAAACTCTGCAGTGTACTCATGAACAGATCTGGGCCCTTGGTGACATCGTTGATACTGCTGGAACAGTATTTGCTCATAGTCTGGAGGTAAGAAATCGCGTTGTAGTAATTGTTTCATACGGAACCACGTTCTCATTGGATGTCTCCCTTCTCTCTGTCTCCTAGTCTGCAGCCTCTCCCACCAGGCAGAAGCTCCACCCTTCAATCTGCAGGCCACCAATCTAACCCGTCGATCTTCTGGTATCTCCATGTAGTCGAAGAACCTATCAACATCTGCTAACCAATTTAAGAACTCCTCAATATTAAGACTACCATTAAAATATGGAATATCAACCTTTAAACGGTAGTCACCCCTATCTCCTTAATCATACCTATAGTAGTTCCTTTGATACCCTACATCACCACCTCGTTTCTGTGGTTGCCTCACTCCATATATAAACTCATCCTCCTCAGCAGATTCATCATCCGAAATTTGTGCAATTCTATTAATAGTTCGAGATCTGTTAATTGGATTAACATACCTGTCTCTTGACCCAGGCATATTACCGCTAATATTCATAAAGCGCTCAATCAAATCTTCAAAACGCTGCTCTAAGCGTTGAACTCTTTGATCTAAAGTATTGAACTTTGTCCTAGGAACCCATTGATTGGCTCCTTGGACTCTCGTATTCTGAACACCGTCAAGAACACGACCGCCATCCACACCTTGATTGATTGACATCTTCGCAGGAAATTGCCAGGAAGCGTAATCAACAACAGGAAATCAATAACAACGATTGAATTCCAAAGAACAAAAGGTACAAGCCGCTTTCAAAAAGGTTTTCTCAATTGGGATAAAATATAATACGTTCTGCCTCTCACTAAGAAATCCTAAAATATATATAGTGCGTACAATTATATTAAAATTATGAAAATATCATTTTATAAAATTTAATTAAAATTATAAAAAATTTCATCGCAGTTTTTTATCTTTTTTTTTTCACTTGTCACGTACTTATCGATTATCTGGTTTATATTAATAGTCATCACCATTAGTGATTTTGATTTTTCTTCAATATTCTTCGTCTCTCTCCGCGACTTTTTAGTGACGCCAGAGCAAGTAAACACGAGGCGACGTTTCATCGGTTTAATGTGATGTTTTGGGGGGTGGGAATCCTGTATTCGCAATCTGGGTTCAGGGTTATCTTATTCCCACTGGTGCAACCGCGGCAATCATACCTGGAATTAGTTTGAGAGAGAACAGAGGTGAAACGGCTCAAAAATCAAATGGAGCTTACACAGCGTGTCTGGATGCAGTCATTTGAAGGGCTCAAATCGAACTCATTAGCAGTTGTGGGAATGGGACCACATCGTTTTCTGACCTTCCCCCAAAGGAATGCCAACTTTCCCGGTCTAGTGAGATAGCCCCTTGGGCAGCATTCGGGTGGGGCTTCGTTGAGAGGCAGTCCATGCAAACTTTATCGTTGGGCCTAGGGCTGAGTTGCAGGATGATGACGTGGTAGGTTATTTAAACACGAAGCAACTAACAACAAACACACCAGAGCTTTTAATAAATATACATGAAAGGAGAGGGGTTCGTTCATAACTACATGGCCCATGTACATGTTCCGGCCCCAACTGGTCCGACGTTGCGTTTTTTTTTTTTTTTCTTGTTTCGAGGCAAGTTATTGATGACGCTAATTGATGTTCGCTGCCCTATCATTTGGAGTCTACAAGATTTATAAAAAAGGATCACATAAATTAACAAATCTATTTTTCTTTTTCTTTTTCTTGATTTTGAATTACTAACTGCTAGAAGAATTTATGATACAAGGAAATCCACTGGTCTGATCAGCAAGATGTGGCATCGCAAATGATTTAGAATTACTAAATGCCAAAAGAATTTTCACGTTTATACCATGAAGACCGTAGTTGACGTCCTACACGAAAAATTTTAAGCTGGGCGGGGTGGGGGAGGGGGGGAAGGGAAATCCATGGGGATCTAAGCTAAGGTTAATTGGGTAATTTTGGATTAATTCATAATGGAAAACTAATCATTACAGGCCTCCACTTCCTAATGTGAGAGAGGGCCCAACTGAACTGGAGAGAATACCGCCCATATACGTCCGAGGCGGGAAAGGAGCCCAAGCACCACCCAAAAAAAAAAAAAAAAGAGGAAAAAAGAGGGTTCCTTCGAGACTTTCATTTTGCCGTTCATGATACATTGCTCTCTATCTTGACTCTCGGAAGCGCACGAGAAATGGACAAAAGAATTTAATTGCATATAAATTATTAATCTAATTAACAGAATAAAATTGAAATTTGAAAGTCGGACCAAATTTCAATGACTAAATTGCAGTTCTGACAAGCACGGATATGCTTATACATAGAACTACCAGTCAATCTACCTGCACAATGTTTGTTTCCCCGTGCAAAGTCCTCTCGGCCAAGGTTAAGATGAATTAGCAAGATCTTGATCCATGTACTTTTATCAGTGGATTCGCTTCTTTTCTCCTCGTCTTCAGGCTACCTTCCTTCATGCCATTATGCACGAACATTCATGTGCCCCGATAGCATTAATTAATAGATATAAAAGTAATAAGCCTTTCCATTAATAATATCTCAATCATCCCGACCACCATTTTCGTTTTTCTTTCTTTCTTTCTTTTTTTTTTTTTTTGTCTCAACAACTTCACACATTATGCAGAAAAATCCCCTTTCTCCATTTCACAAATAACGAAAAACTAGAGCTGCCAACCGAGATTTCCGCTTCCGCTTGCATGGAATATGTCATGCCTCGGGGTCCTTGACCATAATAAGCCATACCATTAGCAGTATGTAGAAAATAAGTTATCGATACATGACGGGGTGGGGGGGGGGGGGGGGGGGGAGGATTTAATTATGGTAGCCAGAATAAACGCCATCGGCAGAAGAAAAGTTAGACGAAGTCAATTGGATCTTTGTGTATATTTTAAGACGAAACACAGAGAAAGCCACTTGAAATTGCGCGTGAGGTGCGGTTCACTGAACAGTAACAAAGGAAGTAGATACGAGCACCTGATTTTATTAGAAGAAACTCAAACATCATCTAAATAAATTAACAATTTGTAGACTTACCATTATATTTTAACTTCAACTTTTAAAAAATTTCCTCATTTATAAATTAATTATATTTTTTCGATATAAAGATTCTAGTACGTATTTTGCACATTTATTTTTAAAATTTTAATATAGTAAAAGAGGATTATTTAGTTTAATTCAATTAAATTTGACATCAAAAGTAAATGTCGCTGCCACAACAGAGTTAAAAATGTGGATAACGAAATCAGAGAATCTTGGCCGTCCCTGTCGCATGACGATTTTGATTCTATTAGAGAATTATTGATGCAATGGAGGACCCTATGCATTTGGTAGCACCGATAATTGGGAAAGTAGGAAGTTTGACGGTTGGACGTGCTGGGAAAACATGGGCAAGCCACGTGGATAACATGTGCCCCCCCCCCCCCCAATCTCATGTACGGACAACTTTCCCAGTTGGCACGTACAGCTCATCACCTCACGCCAGTGAAGCAAACTTTCTCAAGAGACAAAGCACGTTTGGGTTTCAAGTTCAAAGACTTTCAGAAAATTCAAAAACCCTCCCTATCATTAAATTAAATGTTAATTTGAATAAATTTTAATACACATATATAATACGAAAGGCATCGAGGATGATAAAACAAATTTGATTTGATTTGATTATAATAGAGGACAAATAATAATAGCTTTTATTGCAACTAATAAAGACACAGTCCATGATCTATGTTGTTTTGTCCGAATTTTTTTTTTTTTAATTTTTTTGGTTCCATATATATATATATATATATATATTTTAACGAGAATAGAGGTTGATTCACAAAGGATTGGAACTGTTAGCTCACATGACCCTAACTTTTACGTATTCATAATTAATTTCGTCGCGAAACATTAGAGAACTATAACTATACATATATGCGTTCTTGTAATTTGTCAACTCGGATGATGTGTATCGGTGGTTTCATGTGTAAGGGGATTTAACGTCGCTTGTTAATTGATGAAAGATCCTTAGAAGAGAAATGAGTTGCAACTTGCACCGTCAAAATTTCATTTCGTCTAACCATATGAATATTAACAGATAATAATGAATTGCTGACCAGTTTTTTTTTTTTTTAGATCAATGTTATCGTTAAAACTTCACCTAATGCGCATAAAATATAAACATCAAAAGATAAAATCAGCAAACCAATGCTATCAAACATTATAACATTTTACCTGTTATTTCAAACTCTTGAAATAGATTGGAAAATTCATGTCCTTTCCTCAATTCCAGCTTTTTAACATGGAGCATTATTTTCTAATAAACTTAACGGGGTTAACGAGTTAGAGGGGGCAATGGGCTTTTGTAATGGCTCCTGCTCGAATGAACCACACCTTCAACGCATAGACTGAGGTTGGTTTTCCAGAACAGTCACCGTTGGCTATTTGTCTGCGTGACTTCGACATGGAAAGTCTTGTAAGGAAGCCCAAAATAAATTTCACATTTCCTCCTTTGTCTGAAATGTTAGGCAATCTCACCTAACACTGTCGATAGCCCTGTTTATCCCTACCATACCTTAGTTCCATTCGGGTAACTCTGAAACCAAACATTACTTAGTAAAGAGCCAGATAATTGTCTGTTCAAATTTCTTGTTTTTTTCTAAAGTAATTTTTAATTCGTTAACTCTAGGTCTTAACATATCTCCCTCCCGCCTAGTTAGCTCCTTGCTCCATCACAAAACAATATATATTAATTTACGAATTTTTAACTCGAGAGTACCAGAGTCTAAAGATTAAAGTTCTCGAGTTTTTAGTTGGAATCAATGGATACATCAACAACAACAGCAACAAAAAGGGCAAAAGACGAGAACATGCAGTGACATTGAATGTCACGCCCATACTCATACGATGCAATACTAACTCTCCATAAATTGGGCCAATCTACATAAAAGTGACATGAAATTCTTACAACCGACCAAGCGAGTGATTGAATGACTGTATGGTAACGGAATACAAACCAACACCGAACGCTATTTTCTCTCGTCTGTTATGTCCTATTTCCCTCGCGTAAATTGAGCGCTGAAATGCTGCTAAAAGTCATTGTTCGATCTCCAAGCCCAGACTGTGTTTCTCTCGTGCAGCTTTGCACTATTGTGTAACACCAGTAATCGATGAATAAAGCAAATATATAGGGCAATCTGTAGCGTGCAGGAAAACTCGAAGCACCAAGTTTAAAAATTCTCGACACTCATATGGTTGCCATCAACCGGCAAATGTTAGGAAGTAGCTAGGTGTCAGAACTAGTTTATGCTAATTTGAGCATGACGCCCGATATATATAGGTCATGCTTTGGGCTGTAGCTCTAATCGTTTTGGTCTAATGGAACAAAAAATATTAAATCGGAAAATTTGGATTAAGGACAATTTAGCACACAATTAAACAGTAATAAAGTCGTCGAACTATGTAGCAAAATTAAAAATCCAAACATTATGGGGAGTAATTTGGTTGGCAAACCATTCACTCAAAATACTCGCTTGATTATGTGATAAGAAATTGATTAATTCCCACCTTTAAACGCGACATATACTCTCTTGTATCATTTTTTTGTTGTTTTTCTTTTTTTTTTATTTTTTATTTTTAAACATGGCCTTTTGATTTAATTTTGTTTTATTTGTTCTCATTTTCATTGCCACTTACAAATTTATCAAACTTGTGTGCCAATCTTTGCATGTGTCGGGCAACTCATTCCGAGGGGGGAGAGGCTGGAAGTGATGAAACGCGTCGTCTTTCATTCTTCGTTTGGCCACCTGACACGTGTCGCAGAGATTACGGTGGACCATAGCGCATTTAATAAAAATACGTTAAGTCAAACTAGAATAACCCGATGCCATGCAAAAAGAAACTCCTTTCGTTTCCTTTGGTTTTGTTTTGTTTTTGTTTTTGTTTTTTAAAGCCTAGATTCCGTGATTGGGGTGTATAAATATTGGACCCGTGCGGGTCCCACGGATTATGAAGTTGACATATTACCTTCTTCTTCTTTTTTTTTTTTTTTTTTTTTTTTGTTTTTTCTCATTTCTAACAAAACTGTAAATTCGTTGTTCACTCGTTTTCTTTTCAATGACATTACATTTGCGAATATCAAATATAAATATTAATTCAAGCCATTAGAAATGTAGAATGTCAGATACACATTCGCAAAACTCTTACATGATAAACTAAACTTAGGGTCATATTTATATTTATGATGTCTATCTGTATAATTTAGTGGTGTGTATAGTAATTTTCTATCTTTAGAGTCTAAGTGTTCTGCATAAAAATGATACACTTTTAAATTCTGTCGTAGCCAAACTCTCTAATTTGAGAAAAAAAAAAAGATTCTAATATATGTATATATATTAAAAAAAAAAAAAAGAAACAAGAAGAAGAAGAAGAGAAGAGGGAGGGAGGGAGAGAGAGAGAGAGAGAGAGAGAGAGAGAGAGAGAGCAAAATCAGATTTAGTTTTCGTTATCCTTTTTTTTTTTTTTTTTCGTTCCTCCGTAGTTACTTATGTATGGCGTGGTGCGAAATATGAGATATTATATTACATCAATCCCAATTTAGCTAAATCTATCACTCAATCTAAATTATTTGTCCTTTCGTTGGTGGCCCGTCAAAATCTTTGCGATTGGATGACCCTTGAACCATGGCTCCATTAGAAGAAGAAACATGATGGTCAATGTCGGTGGTGGGCAATGGACATACGAAGCCGAGCTTAGTTGGATAATAAATTACTTAAATGAGTTGCAGATTTAACTATGCGAGTTTTAATTGAAGTGGAGAAGATTTTCTTAGTTCCGACTAATGGACGGGTGCTGCCGTTTATATATATCCTTTTAACCTTTTACACGTAGTTGCAACGTTTCCAAGAATTTGGAATTTGTGATGGGTGGGTGCTAAAGCGACCCAAAAACGACGTGGATATTGGCCGTTTGTTCATTCATTTGCGCGTTCACGCACCACTAATCGCGGCGAGCCCATAATGCAGTAAGAAGGTTAACATTAATCACAAAATTCAGTGATAAAAAATATCTAAAAACTCTTAGTTTCTTAAACTTTATCAACAAAATATATATATCTACATATGTATGTATGTATGTATGGATGTATGTATGCCGTAACGTTATCCTTCTATATATATGTTATTTTTTTATTTTTGGTTGTGCTTGCAGCTTCTCTGGTAAGATGGTGGACAATGCAGAGGCTGCCGCCTAGTAAAAGCGTGTGGGGAAAGAGAGAGGGCGAGAGAGTGTGAGAGAGAGCCATGTTTAATGCATCTACCCAATTCATATAATCCCAGAAACAAATATTTTTCCTTTTCTTTCTTTCTTTTTTTTTTTTTTTTTTTTTTTAATCTGCACCCTTCTTCTTCTTCTTCTTCTTCTTCCTCTTCCTCTTCTTCTTCTTGCTTTCGCCCTCAAGCAGCAACAGCAGCTCAGTCTAGAGTGATAGTGAGGGAACTCACCAACGTATCAATCGACGGCTCTCACTGCGCTCGGTCTCATGGCCAAAACCGGCGTCTTCGATTCCGATCCGACGGTGGTGGCAAAGGCGACGGAAACGAAGAAGGAGCTGCAGAAGCTGGCGAAGTCCATTGTCGATGATGATGATTACTCTATTGAAACCGTCGATCAGGCCATGGAGGCTCTTTGCGCGTTAAAGGAACTGAAAATGAATAAGACACCGTCTTTGAAGATGCGGTGGGACTTGATGTCTTGTCCCGAGGAGTTTAAGTGCCCCCTGTCAAAGGAATTGATGAGAGATCCAGTGATTTTGTCCACGGGACAGGTTAGTTTCGAAAAACCAATGTGACTGGTGACAACTTACGTTTCTTTTTTTTTTTTTCTGTTTCTTTTTTCGCTCTGTTCTGTTTCGTTGATGGGAAAATGAATGCCAGAAAAAAAAAAAACAAAAAATATTAGTCTTTCGGGGTTTTTAATACTTTTTCGTTCGTTCTAGTAATAGCTTCTTGGGTCAACAGAAATGGTTTTCAATCTTATGGAGACTCTATTCTCTTATTCTCTGTTTTTCTGTTTTTAATTTTCTTGGCTGGTCTTTTGTGAATTGCTGTTCAAGTTGAGTGTTCTTTTGTTTCCCATCTGTTTTGATTAATATTAAAATTTTCGGATGTCTTGTGCTCTGTTTGGTAGCGTGGCCTTGGGATACATGGATTTTTATCAGTTTCAGATGAAGCTTTTGTACCTAGTGGGCCAATTTGCATGAGAATTGAAAATGGAGTCTTCGGAATTCTTCTCCTCTCTCGAATTTTCTGAGAAAACCATATGCATGACGTGGGTGTGTTGTGGAGGCGTTCATCGTCTGTAGTATAATGGGAGAGTCTAATACCTGGCAATTTGTTTGAATGGTCGGAATCTGGATAACGTTAACCTTAATTTTGTTACTTATTGCATTTACATTGGTTTTTGTTGTTATTATGCAGACTTACGACAGACCGTTCATTCAGAAATGGCTGAAATCAGGCAGTCGAACGTGTCCTCTAACCCAGCAAGTACTCTCACACACAATCCTGACTCCTAAT